>PVKS010046105.1:0-13465 GCA_004027875.1 Aplodontia rufa
GGGGGAGGGGGAGGCTCCAGCCACGGGAGATGCGCGTGTTGCTGCTGCAAGTTATTTCATGCACACGGTTGTGGCGCAGCATCTTCCAGGACTCAAGCACGCCAAACCCCGAGGCTGCTCAAGTCCCGTATGTGAAACGGCATGGTGTTCGCATGTAACCCACCCAGATCGCTAGAAGAGTCAGAATACAGAGCATGATGTCAATGCTGTGTCGCGTAGGGAACAAAGACAGGAAGAAATAAGCGCACACCTTCAGCACAGAGCATGCTTCCCCAGAGGGGTTCCATCTGCAGGTGGCTGAACCTGAGCCTGTGAAGCCCGTGAATACAGAGGGACTGGGGCTGGAGCTGTGGTTTGGTGGTTCAGTGGTTACGGCGCTTGCCTGGCATGCGCAAGGATGCCAGTCCAAACGCAGCACCACATACACAACCCAGTGTTGGAGCAACGAAAGCCACGTGAAAAACGAAATAAAATTAATTCTCATTCTCTTACTGTCCCTTTCTCTTTTTTAAAAAAATATTTTTTTTAAAGAGAGAGGGACAGTGAGAGAGAAAGAGTAACAATTTTTATTTAGTTTTCACGTGGCCTTCGTTGCTCTGAGACTTCATTACGTACGTGGTGCTGGGGTTTGAACTCACATACTTGTGCATGCCAGGCAAGTGCTGTAACCACTGAGCCACTGCTCCAGCCCTGTCCCTGTCTCTTAAAAAAAAAAAAAGATAGGCACTGTAGAGAAACCCCCAGGGGTCGGTGACTCCTCTTTTGTTCCCAGCACCACATTTGTTAGTGGGTCCTTGAGCCCAGCAGGAATGAACTGAAGACACCCAGTACCATGTCAGCTCTTCATACCAACCTCGGTGCTCAGAGGATCCCAACTGTTCTTCATAGAAGCAGGTTTCCTGGCCACGTGAGCCCATCTGGCCATCCCTAGTGTGGCTGCTCAGGCAGTCTTGGCCTTGCTGATCTTTGAAGATGCTCCACCCGTTTGGCACTAGAACCAAATGCTGCTGAAATCTGATTTGGTCAAGTGGCTCTGGCTTCTGAAGAGCAGGTTCGACTTAGAGCTTCTACCCGGCAGGGTTGATGGGAGTTCGCGCTGGGCACCTCTGATTTCCTCCCTGTCCCAGAAGAACCTTCCCAGAAGTCCTTACGGCTGAGCTCTTTTCTGCATGTGCTGGTTGCATGCTGAGCCTTGCATGTGCTAAGCCTGCGCTGTATTGCTGAGCCCCGGAGGTGACATCTTCATAGCTCACTGACAACCTCAACTTCAGCCTTCAAGGAGAGGTGGGCTGTGCTGGGGACTTCAGGTGGCTAAGGGGGTACCCTCTGTGAGCCAGTGGTCTGGGTCTCCTGGGTGAACATGAGCAAACCCAGGTAGGCCACCCAACTGGTGAGCGTCAGTTCCCTCCCCAGGGAATGTGGACACTAGACCAAGCAGATCAAACCAGAGGACGTCCGCGGAACCCCCATGGCACTGCCTCCCCGGTGTTGGCTAATCACTCCGGAAGTCAGTGGGCAGGGCTGGAACGGGGAATGTGGGGCAGCAGTGACAGAGCACATCTTTGGGGGAGTGTATTTTTAATTTTTGTGACCTTTTCTTTTCTTTTGGTACTGTGGATTGACCCCAGGGATGCTTTACGACTGAGCTGCATTCCCAGCCCTTTTTATTTATTGTTTTGACACAGGGTCTTGCTATGTTGCCATGGCTGGCCTTGAACTTGTGAACCTCCTAGCTCTGTCTCCTGAGATGCTGGGATTACAGGTATGTGCCTGGCTCGTTTTGTAACTGATTTTTTCTTACTATTTCTATTTTTTTAAAAAAATGTTTTTCGTTTAGTTTTTCATGTGGCATTCCTTGCTCTGACACTTTGTTGTGTAGTGGTGCTGGGGTTTGAACTCATGTCCTTGTGCATGCCAAGTGAGTGCTGTAACCACTGAGCCACTGCTCCAGCACTCTTGTAATTCCTTAGTCACTAGTAAGCGGCACCCATCAGCTGTAGAAGTCAGTGAGAAGTCATCGAGTGCTCACGGGACTGATGGGGCCTCCACTTCTCAGGTCCGTGCTGCTGTCCAGCTGTCCCAGGGCAGGCTGGCACACTGCTGTCTGCGCCCGTTTCTGTACAGCCCAAGAGTTGAAAATGGATCAGGTATTTTAAAAGGGTTGTAAATCAAAACCCTCAACAAGAGATTGATCAGGCCTGTGAAGCCACGAAGCCTCTAATATTTCCTGTATGGTCCTTTGTAAAAAACACTGCCAGTCACTTTCCTGGGATCCCACTGCATCTCTTGGTCAACATCAACAAAACCGAATCTGTCTCCTTCCCCAGGCTGTCCTCTCTCTCCCCATTCCTAATTGCTGCTGCCTCCACTTCCCAAACACCAGGCATGCTTTACTGAAGGCTTCCTCCTGTGGCTTCTCTCCAGAGCCTTTGGAAGCCAGACACGCCCTCTAGGTGCCTCAGATGGGGTGGTGTCCTCCTCCTGTGGGCTCTGCGCAGGGTGCACAGCGCCCGCACATGGCCCGTGCAGGGGCGAGGGAGACTGGCCTGCGTGATCTCAGGATGTGGTGACCATGGGGGTGACTGGCCACAAAGCGTGCGGCCAGGAGGGAGCCACCTTGGAAGCCATGCAGCCTTTCTCTGTCCCTCTTGCTGTTAAGTTATTCCAAAAGACCCTGTGCTGACTTGGCTAGAAAGCTAGGAAGGTTTCTTGCTCCTTTTTGAAAAATGTCAAAACCGAGGCTGAGGCTCTGGCACAGATGGTTGATACGGTTGTCAGATGGCGCTGGGAGGAGGCTGGGCTTCTCCCTTTCCTGAGCCACCCTAAAATCTCCTGCCGTGGAGCTGTCCTTGCCACACGCTAGCTAGCGCAGCTGTCAGTTCCTGGAGATGTTTGCTGCCTCCAACAATTCCTTTTCCACCGTTCGTAGATGTTTGACTGGTTTGTACTGACATTTCCTCCAGAGCCAAGATCAGAAGTTCTGCTTGGCATGCACAGTTCTGACGTTCACTAGGCTCTAGTGACTCGGGCACTGAATCAACGACGCCAGCAGCTATTAGGAAAAGCCACTGGACATGCAGCAGGGTTAGAGGCAGCTTTACAAGAGCTGTGGTCTGCCCCTGGGCAGTGGTGACCTCACTGTTCCCTGTTCTTCATCTGTAAAAGAGGAGTGCTAGTGTCTGAATACTGGAGGTAATGTGGGCTGGGGATGCAGCTCAGTGGTAGAGTTTGTGTTTAGCAAAAATAGTGTCAAGTATCTAGTTACTGAAAATCAAAAAAAAAAAAAAATTGCGTGTTGGGGATTGTCCTGAGCGCCTTGTGAAAGCTTGGTATGAACGCACACAATCTTAAAAAATTAGCTGAGCTTGGTGGTGCCTGCCTGGAGTCCCAACTACTTGGGAGGCTGAGGCAGGAGGATCGCTTGAACACAGGAAATCAAGGCCAGCCTGGACAACAGCAAGACCACTGCTGCAAAAACAAATGCTAAAAACAAAACAAAACATATTAACAAATTAAGTTCAGAATATCTTAACATCATAAAACTTATTTTCCTTTCTTATTGGTCAAATTGTCTTAATAGGACAGATTTGAAATAGTTCAGTTACTTTGGCCCAGTTGGCATAAAATTTTTACCAAACTTATGATTCCTAGGAAGAGGCAGGCAATAAAGAGTTAATGAGGATGGACACAGTAAACCCACTGAATTTACACAGCAGCCGGGGCTGCGGTTCCGTCCATCTGCACATGGCTTTGGTAAGGGGCTCTTCGAGGTGGGGCAGCCTCCATAAGTGGGCGAGGAAGCCAGCTGGTGAGTCAGGGTCCTGTGAGCCCTGTGTCCGCCAAGCTGTGAGCCCCTTCAGGGCTACAGCGATCAGCTGGCGTGGCACTTTAGTCCCCAGCAGCTGGGCTCCTGTGGTGCATGCGTCCGTCTGCTACCCACTGTCAGGTGCTGTGACATCGCAGGGCTCTGTCTTTGTACTTCCCTCCTTCTCCTTCCCGTCTTGAACATGGTGCTTACTTGCTCTGCAGTTTTGAGCACCTGTTCCATGCCAGACATTTCTGTCAGAAACTGGAGATACGATGGGGAAGAAATGTGACAGATTCTCATTTTCACGGAAGAAGGGAGTAGGGTGGTGCAGTGGGGGAAGCAGGAGTGGCAGGAGAATGAAGAGGCCACTCTGGGAGGCCACGTGGGAGCAGGCTGCTGTGTGGAGCCACAGGGGCAGCCGAGCGAAGGGCATGAGGGCAGAACTTCCAGGTAGCTGAATATTTGAAGGTGGGACTTCGCAGGGAGGGTCTGCCTCGTCCTGGATGCCTCTGTGGAGCACCGAGTCCACTGGTGAGATAAGAGGCCGAGGACAATTCTTGCCCTTGGCCGCAGGGGGAAGGGTAGACCACATCAGCTGAGAGCCAGCTGCTGAGACCGAGTTGGTGAGGGGTGTTCAGGCAGAGATGGGGCCACAGCGGCGGTGGAGGGGGCAGATGACCTTCTCACGGGGGATGTAACAACCCACTCTGGGGGTGAGCAGAGCAGGGACCATCTGCAGCCATGCTGACTTTCCTGGACCACACTGTCTTTACTTTCGTTGAAAAAAATGCGATGTGTTATAATGCAAGCTAAGTAGGTGAACATAGCCTGTCACCTGCCCCTCTCTCTCTCCAACAGGAGGTATGCAGGATAGCATGGGAATGCAGAAACTGAGTGCCCACTGTTGCCGGGGCAGGGGAGGCCTGGGCCTCCGACAGAACCATAGCACCCGCTGGGTGCCAGAGAAAGACACTGGCACACGGGGTTTTCCATGGCTAATACTCACCTTTCTGAGGTTTTTCTTTTGAATTTTGAGAGATGGACTCAGGTTCTTTATAGCAGTTAGTAAAACTGAATTTGGCTTTGCCTAGAGCTCCCAATAATGCAGCACTTTTTGCACTTTTATTCATGATCAGGTCTGTCCCCGGGAGAGAAGTACTGCTGAGAGCCGGGCACGGTGGCACACACCTGAGATGCCAGACCCTATCTCAAAATAGAAAATAAAAAGAGCTGGGGTTGAGGGCTGGAGCGGTGGCTCAGCTGCTGAAGCACTTGCCTGGCACGCGCGAGGACATGGGTTCAAACTCCAGCACCATGTATACAGCTAAGTATTGGAGGAACAAAGGTCAGATGAAAAAATAAAATTGATTCTCTCTCATTCTCTCCATCTTTAAAATAAAATAAAATAAACTTGCAGAAACAAATCCACACATGCTAAGGATGTTCCTGATCTGCTGCCGAGCGGGAGCATAGTCTACAGAGCCACTTCTGATCCTTGGACCGGCTGCTGCTGGGGAAGAACCTCCTTTGCTAGCTGGGCTTTCCTTTTTCATCCCCTGAGTTATCAGGATGGATGCTCTTGGGACCTGCAAAGGCCTTTTTTGCTAGAGATGCCACTTGGGAGGGAGGGGGTCCATGGCCTACAAGGAAGCTTCTGCCACTGCTGGACCTGGAGGACCTGTGGGCCGGGTTGCCCCCTTTTGGGTGGTAGACAGCTGCGTTGCCCTTTGAGATTGTCTAAGGTTGGTTTCTTCACTTTAGCGGCCTTCCCTGCTCTCTGCTCTCGCTCTTGGATTCCCGAGCTTCACCCTTGCCTGCTCAGCAGCCGGCTCTTCTGCCACCATTCCTCTCCTAAAAACTGCTGCTCCTGCCGGGAGGGCCGTCCCACATTGAGTGGAGCTGCTGACCCTCCTCACTGGCTTTTGCATTTTGACTTGTATGCCTTTAAAATTTGGCCAAATCACTTTGTTATTTTATTCAAACTTGACAAAGCCAAGTGATTTAATATACCAAACCTAAGTCAGAGAAGAGAATGTAAAATTCTTCAATTACTTTAGGAATTTGGAGCTGAACACTAATCTAAGACATGGATTTTTTTTTTAAAGAAAGAGGGGACAATGAGAGGGAGAGAAAGAGAGAAGCAATTTTTATTTAGTTTTTCATGTGACTTTCATTCCTCTGACACTTCGTTGTGTATGTGGTGCTGGGGTTCGAACCCGCGTACTTGTGCATGCAAGGCAAGCTCCAGAACCACTGAGCCGCCACTCCAGCCCCAGATTATTTTTATACAGCTAATTTAAGAATATGTTTCCAGGTGTGGGCTTTTGGGATCTGAGCATGGGAAATTTATGGATCATGCATGCTTTGCGGAAACAACCAGCTTTTTCTGGAACCAAGTTAGCCTAGATCAGCGCTTAACACAATTAGCTCTCTGCAGCGAGTCTGGCCAGCCAGAGCCCTGCTCCGTCAGGTCTGGAGCCTTTCTCCTTTACTACTTCCGTATCATGGGCTCTGCATAGGCCTCGGGCACCCAGAGCAGAGCTGGAGGATGCTTTGAACACGAAAATCTACTCTAAATAATCACACAGTTTCATTCAAGGTTTTAATGGAACGAGCTGGGATAGTAGTACAATTCAATCTGCAACACAACTGTATTTGAGCATTTAATTACTGCAGGCCAAGCTTTGCATTAAGCAGGCTCTTGGGTCTTTTTTTTTTTTTTAAATAGAAAGATAAACAGAGAATCCGTTTATTTTTTTTCATCTGGGTTTTCTTTTCCCAACATTCAGTTGTGCCTGTGGTGCTGGGGTCCTTGATCATGCCAGGCAAGTGCACTACTGTCAAACCAGACCCTGGTTCTTAGCTTTTCAACTTTTTTGGGTGGGCAAAGGGGGATGTTTGTAGGTGAACTGCCTCTAGGTGACACAGGGGAAAAAGGACCATGCTCTTTATTATCACACTAATGTGTGTGTGTGTGAGCACATATTCTGCAGGGGAATCAGAATTAGAGTCTTTAAATACCTCATGCGGAATCAAGTCCTTTTCTGAAAGTATTTCTCTTTAGGAAACTGCAGACTCTGATGGTTTATAAGTACAGATCTTTTCCTCTATTGGAAGTGCCAAGAAAAAAAGAGTTATACAGAGTCACCCAAACCAGGATAACCAGGATAACCCTGCTTTTGGTGTCTCTAGAATCGAGAACTCTGCCCTGGTCTTAGAAAGTCACTGAACACTTGGGTCAGGAGGCAGGCGCACACGGCACACACACTAACGTCCTTTCTATACGTATCACAGAAACGTCACTACAGGAGCCCCTAAAAGAGTCAGTCACCCAGGGAACATGTCTGTGTTTGAGTTTAATATCAAGCTCGGTTATCACATACTGTTAAGTTCTGCAGCGGGTAAAGAATTTCCCTGCGTTCACATTTGAGGAAGATGTTCTTTGAGGAGTGCTATTTAAAATATGCATATTAAAGCCAAGCATGGTGTATGTGTTGTAGTTCCAGATGTTTGGGAGGTAGAGGCTGGAAGATTGCTTGGCCCCAAGAAAATCAAAGCCTGGAAAACAGAACCTTCATCTCAAAAAAAAAAAAAAAAAAAAGTCGATATAAAAGTTTTACCCTAAACTCATCAAATCACACACATAAAAACCTGTTTTTGGGTGGTGTTTCAGTTTTATCTCCAGAAAGCTGTTATAAAAGCATTATCCATCAATAGTCTGCTTCCATATGTAATAAAATGTTATACACTCTAGTTTCCTACCTGGAGGTTAAAAGGAGGAGGAGCCACACTGCTTGGTCACACTGGGGTCCTGGTGGTTGACTCTGCCTGCCTTTCCACGGTGGTCCCTGCAGGCTACATTTCTTCAGTGCCCGCGAGTTGCTGCTAAGAGTACATGCCTTCATGTAAACATGTAACAACACATTTCATCAGTATGTACAACTACAATGCATCAAAAAAAATGTGGGGGGAAAAAAGTACATGTCTCAACCTCAGTGATTACCAAAAGCCAGTTACCAAAAGATACCGCCACTCCACAACAGGAATGCAAAGCAGAGTATGACGAAAGCCATTTTATTTTCCCCTACATAAACTTTAAAATGCTTTAATGGAAAACATTCAGTACCCATCACGTCACCCTGGACGCAGGCAGCACCTTAGCCTGTGCACACACGGGCAGTCAGTCACAGCCCAGCCAGGAGCACGCAGTTCCTCGTGACCCTTCAATAGTTTACATGTACAAAATTTTCTGCTTTAGCAAATAGCAACATAATTTAAAACTTTCACATTTCCCATATGACACCTAAAATCCAATCTGATATTTATTAATAGAATTAGAAAAATAAAAGCCTTAAAAATTTCATGGTATGAGTTCATGTGTTAATCACATAATCTCTTCAACATAAGATCATTTTAAGAACTTTTACATGACAACCTTCTGGTTTTATTTGAAAGATGTGACTTGAAATCTAATGAGACTGTTAAGTCAGTGTATATGTCAGTATGTGACTGAATTTTTACTTGTCTTGGGAGAGTTAATTCCCATCATCCACTGAACAGATGACTTTTAAATATTAATAAATATACTACAGTATTTACAAGCATTCTCACGCACTCTGACACTGTTAGGAAAGTCAAGCCACAGGAGAGAAGCAGATTTCCCACGGTGTGGCCTCATGACGTGTGGGATAAATGGAGGTGGGCTTGGATCAAGGACGATGGCGTTCAGATGTGCATGCGCTCAGGACACACCAGACTCCAACCAAGGCCAGCCAGACCACTGGCTTCTTGTCGCTGAGTGGAAGCAAAAGCTGTGTGGCAGGAAGCCAGGACCAAGGGGAAGGCTGTGAGAGGTGATTCTAGAAGGAAGTGAGTTGGCCTGAGGAGGTCAGGCCGCATCTGAGGCGGGCAGCAGGCATCCCCGAGTGCTAAGCACAGACTGTCCTGGCAGCAGGAGAGGCCGACTGACTTCTACGGTTTAATCTGTGAGCTGGTTCATCAGACATACCTTCCTCCTCACCTCTGTTCCGGCAGGTAAGAATCCACATGCTCGTGTCCTGCCTAGGGTGAGTACGCTGCCCAGCGACCTGCAGGGGACTGCTAACCAGGAAGAGAAGGCAAAGTGGGGCTCAGCTGGCACTGCTATGGGCATGGGAGCGGAGCATCTGTCTGGGTCTGTCTTGTGCTGGACATGGTCACCAGCCATCACTCTGCGTGTGTCTATACCTGTCCCTTGCTCTCCCCTGTGACCTGCCTGGCAGCCACATCCGAAGCTCAAGCCTGGGGTGGCCAATGCGGGTGGGCCCCACCCAACTGGAGGGGGAAGCCCAACATGCTCCAGCAAAGTGTGTAAGCAGGGTTCCCTGATGCCATGTTTAGCTCTTAAGAAGAGTGTAAAATGATGGAAACATGGTCAACGGGGTTTTCTGGTGGCCCACTTTCACATGCAACACAGATGAACTATTAACATGTATTATTTTAGTCAACGGGTAAAGTTTATTTCATAAGTATCAGTAATTTAAAGTCATTTACTAAACCGTAAATTTCACTCCATTAGAAACTACTACCAGAGCAGTTTTGAGGTATTACTGTTAATCTCGTGTGGAAGTGTTACTACACTCTGATGTGGTCTCAGATGCGACTGCCATGCCTTCTAGTAAATGGTGCTGTCATGGTGCTGACTACAAACATGTTCTACAGCGTTTAGGAAATTATTGTGCATGTGCATTAAATGATTTTCCAAACATTAATGCTGATTGTATTGGTTGGTCATTTCAAGCATACCAAAATACTAAGGATGACCCATGGTAGGGGCCATGGGAGCTGGGAAATGCCACCCTCCAGGCCACCTTCATTAGACACCCAACCTACACTCAAGTCATCTTCAAGGGAAACCAGTGCAAAAAACATCCAAAAATCTTGCTGATCAGCAGGCTGTTTTCATATAATTTTAAAAGAGCTAGATATTTTTCTTTTAAAATTCATTTATAAAAATAAATTTCAGTTTGAGACCTTAGTTACCAAATTGTTGCTTAATTTAGTCATGATGGCTGCACTATAAAGTTATGAAAAATGTGGCTGAAAATATGTGCGCCCAAGCTTCTTTCCCTGGCATCCTCTGCTGTCACAGCCCTTTTCCTGGCTAACCAAAATGCACTCAGCAGCTTGCAAATATTTTAGCCCTCCTTTGTTGCGAAGCGCCCACAAAACTTGCCTTCTCAGATTTGCATTACAAAACTACGAGTAACCATAATACATTCATGTCACCAGCTCAGGAGACACTGGTCCCAGGCCCTGGACAGTGTGGCAGCTCAGAGGAAACGGCACCACGTGGGCACACCTCACTCAGTTCTGCACTAGAACACTGGCAGAAAGTCCCTGTGTACTTTGGAACAATGACATCAGCAAGTCCTAGGTTTGTGCTGAGAGATGATACACGGCCTGGCCCACCTCCAGGGGCCCAGTGTGTGGTGGGCTCTGCGTCACTGTGTACACGAGATAGGAACACCGTCACGTGGAACTGCCAATGTGACTTACTGTGTGCACTGTGCTGACGGCGAGCCCGTCAGACTGCCTTCTCCTGGGAGCAGCTCTCTCTGCCTTAGACAGGAGGCATCTGAGGGCCAGGAGGAGCTGGACCAGGGAGTTCCCGACGTCCTCGAGTTTCAGACCGCCATCCGTCACCTATCGCCAATCCACACGAACACTGCGTCCAGTGTGCGAACGATGTGATGTGGCAGGAGTCTGGTCTAGCGTAAACTCAAACCTATTAAATAAGACGGTGGGAGGGACACACCTCCCACCGTCAGTGTCCTCGCCTACGCAGGGCCAGTGCAGGCCGGGGCTCAGATCTCACTGATGGTCCTCTCCGAAGGGCAGTACTCCGAGGGGCCTGGGGAGGCCATGTAGAAGGACTGTGTTTTCCTTTTCAACCGGGCTCTCTTGTTGGCCAGCACCAGGCTGCGCCGGCTTGAGCTGATGATTTCCGAGATGAACTTCTTGCAGTCCACGCACACCTCCATGGTGCTCCAGTCCTCCGTGAACTCCTTGGGAAAGTGCAGCTCCTCCTCTGACCTGTCCACAGATTTAGACTTTGAGGAGAACCTGGGAAAAACACAAAAACACTCAGCATTCTGATCTCTCTCTACTGCAACAGTGAGATGTGTAAGAAACTCAATTTGTCGCCCAAACATGGAGTGCGTGAGTGACTTAATCACGTCCTGCTCTTCCAAACAACAACTTCTTCATGGAGATGATTTTTTTTTTTTAAGAAAGGAACCAGGAAACATGTTTATAAAGAAATTACAGAAATAGCAGGGAGATTAATGGAGCAGAGCAAGTGGGTTGGGGGAGGTAAGGGGGGAAGTAAGGGGAGGGGCTGGGCAAGTTATGTTGCACCAGTAAATTAAAAAAGCAACGGAAAACTCTTATCGCTTCTAGAACCTTTGAAAAGTAGGGTGTTGAGGATGTTTGCCTGATTACCATTCTGTACACACTGAATCTGAACAGCTAGATGACATGAAGTGCAGTTTGCTCTAGCATCCTACTGAGGAATCAGAAGGACAAAGTTCTTTTCCCAGGGGCCCGGGGACCTGAGTCATGCGTAATGGACATCAGGAAACGGTGCACAGGAGGTGGGGCTATGGGAACTGGAGCACGTTCATCTTCCTCCTGTGACGCATCCTGGTAAGTTGCCCTTTGATCAGTTTTTTGATTATTTGTATATTTATCAACATGCCTATGCATCTCTATCTATATTTGGGCAAGTGGTTGTTTAGATTCCAGAGTGCTGGAGTTAACTAGACCAACATCACCATAACTGTTTGAGGGACCATCTAGTCATTTATTTTTAGGGGAGACAGAGATTGAACCCAGGGGTGCTCTACACTGGGCTACCATCCCAGCCCTTTCTATTTGGAGGCAGGGTCTCACCAAGCTGCTCAGGCTAACCTTGAACTTGCCATCTTCGTGCCTGCAGGCCTAGGTCCAGCTCTAAGCTAGGCTGTGTCCCAGGCCTGGTGACCCAGCTGGTCTTGCTCCTGCCAGCTTTCTTGAGGACAGGCACTAGCTCTGTCTGGGGAGATCCTTCTTTACACTGCCAGCTCTTGGCGCAGAGCCTCGTCCCTGCCTTTGTAACTGAAGTGACCAGACCTGCTGCAGGCCACTGTGGCACAGGAAAGAACAAGTTCTCTTTCTTTCTTTTCTTTTTTTTTTCAAAACTAAGGAAGGAGGGAGGAAAGGATTAGATTGTTACCTACAAGTTTTTAATTCTGTCGACAGCAGTCAGTTTTAAAGATGACTTTTAAAGGATATAACAAAGAAGATATTTCACAAGTAGGAAAAAAATAAACTGTATAATTAGAGTATCCTTCAAGTAACTCCCCAAAATTACCTGTGGGGGAGTTTTGGAGACTCACATGAAAGCCTGACAAGGTATTAAAACCGATGAGCCAACAAATCCCCTTCAAGCAAACCCTTTGGCCCCTAGTCCTCCCAGGAGGAGGCTTGAAGAACGGGGCCCTTCTCACCTGGCAATGCTGCGGAGTGGCCGCTGGTGGCCTGCGGGGGGCTTTTCTGACTTCATACTACTGTCCCCTCTTTGCAAGGCAGAAGGTCCCAGAGAGAAGATGGGTAGGGTGGAGTATGGCTTGGAGGGCAACCGCATCTGTTACCCCAAATAAAACCGAGCGTGAGTGGTACTGCCAGGAGCGTGGTCAGGGGCACCTCGGGTTCCGCCTGAGCCCAGTGAGCTTACCTTTTTGCAGCACTGTGAGCACACGGGCCTGTGGAGGAAATCAGAAACGTCATTTGGTGTGATGCAGGGGCGTGACCAGGAGGCAGGGGCGTGGGTGGCCACACGGTGCGCATGTCTACAGTACACTGCCAACACCCTCCTGCCCTCTTCAGAACTAACAATCTGACGTGGACTGCCAAAACGGCACCCACTAGACTCCTATGCTGTCTTCCGTATCTGATATCTGATACCCACTGATATTTCATTAGTCTATCTGTGAATCATGAGGCAACCACACCTTTTTTTTTCCTCTTCCACATGACACAGTATTAGAATAATTTTGCTTATGTAAAAGAAATACCGAGCAGACATTTTCCTGGTTCAATACCAAGTAATTGTCTGGCCCTGACTTGTGGAGAAACTGTTGCTCCCAATGGCACAGAGGGCACAAGGTAACAGGACAGAGGGTCATTTCTGGTATTCCTGGCTTGAAGCACCAGGAACCGGCAGAGGTAACTGGTATTTCTCGTGACTGCTAATCTAATCTCTTTGTCAGGCACAAGTTCCCTTACCTCTTGCAGAACTGGCAGGTGTAAGACCAGGTGAAGAAGGAAAACCTCCGGGTTCGGCAACAGAAGCAAAGCTGAAACACACAAAGTTAGAAAGGGAGAGGTGCAGGCCTAGAGCAGCCCATGACCTAGAGTGACGCACTCAGCACAGGGGCAAGCCTCGCGGACGGGGCAGGACCTGGGGGGAGCCCTGCAGTCCGCTCTGTGCCTCCCCAGGTGAGGGGGAGCCCTGCTGTCCGCTCCGTGTCTCCCCAGGTGAGGGGGAGCCCTGCTATCCGCTCCGTGCCTCCCCAGGTGAGGGGGAGCCCTGCTGTCCGCTCCGTGCCTCCCCAGGTGAGGGGGAGCCCTGCTGTC
>PVKS010046106.1:0-13476 GCA_004027875.1 Aplodontia rufa
TATGACCTCATACCTGTGAAGATGGCTATTACCACAAGAGGCAAGAGAAACCAAATGCCACAGTGTGTGGAGGAGAGGAAGATCTTGTGTGCTGCCAGTTGGAAACTAAGTTAGCAAGCCTTGCAGAGAACAGCATGAATGCTGCTTAAAAACAAAAAGACAACACCCATACAAGCTAGAAATCCCTCTTCTGGACATACAAAAAAAAAAAAAATAGAACTAAATCAATAGGTGGAAGAGATATCTGCACTCTTGTTTTTATTACAGTTTCTCGTTTGCAACACTCAAGACATGTAAACAACCGAAGTGCCATTAATGGGTAAAGAGAACAGGTAGGTACAGGCAGATATAATTCAGCCATACAGAAAATGAACCTCCTGTCATTTGTGACAACACAGACGGTCCCCGAGTGCATTCTACTAGGTGAAATAAATAAGTCAGAGAGAAAAAGATAATACTTTATCATCTCACTTACATGTGCAATATAAGATCTCAACCTCACAAAAACAGATAGCATAACTCTGGCTACCAGAGGGTGGGAGGTGGAGGAGAACAGACCTTTAACGTACTCACCACAAAAAGAAGAAAATCACAGGTAGGTAAAGTGATGGACATCTTGACTAATTTGATTGTGGTGATCATTTCACAACACCTCCATGTGTCAAATCACAATGTACAACTTAGATCTCTATGATTTTGCCTATCAATCATGCCTCAATGAAGATGGGGGAACAACACATTTTGAAAAAAGAAAAAGATTTCAAATAAATAGCCTTTTTTCCAACATAAAAAACAGAAACACACTAGACTCAAAGAAAAAAGACAGAAACGATAGAGTAGAAAGAGACGAAATCAAGAAACAGAAAATCAAAAGAGAAAATGAGCAAAAGTTTTAAAAAGATCAAATCGGCAACTCTTTAGCTAAACTCACGAAGAAAGCAGAGGTCAGACTCAAATTGCTAAAAGCAAGAATAAAAGATGAGACATTATGTCAACCTAACAAATCAGTAGAATGATAAGGGAATACTATAAATAACTGTACACCAACAAACTAGGCAGTCTAGATGATACAGAAAGTTCCTAGAAAGACACAAACTACTGACTAAAAGAAAAGAACATGTGTACGCATCTCTATCATGTAAAAAGCTAAATCAGCAATCAAAACTCCCCAATGGAAGTTAGGCAATCCCAGCTGCTCAGGAGGCTGAGGCAGAAGGATCACAAGTTCAAGACCAGCCCCAGCAACTTAGTGAGCACCTGTCTCAAAATGAGAAATAAAAAGGGTTGGGATACAGCTCAGCAACAAAGTCCCCCTAGGAGATACCCAGGCAGGGGAAAGGAATTGGGGGACTTCCCATTTGAAAGAATTTTATAAAGGTCTAAATGGCTTTGTTGGTGAATTCTAAACATTTAAAGAATTAACATTAATACTTCAAAAATCTTCCAAAAATAGAACAGAATGGAAAACCTCCCAAGCCACTCTGAGGCCACCATTACCTTGATACCAAAATCAATCGTTAGAGAAAAGAATTTAAACCAATATCCTCATGAATACAGACACAAATGTCTTCAGAAATCCAAATCTGGCAGCATATTATATTAAAAGGATTATGCAACAGGACCCAGCAGATCTATCCCAGAAATCAAGGATATTCAACCTATAAAAATCCACCACCGTAAAAAGCCATAATCGTACAGGAATTTTTTTAAAACATGATCTCAGAAAAAGAATTTTACAAAATCCAACATCATTTTATGCCTAAAAAAATACCTAATGAAACAAAAAACAACTAATGTAATACTTTTTTTTCTTTCTTAAAGAGATAGGGACAGTGGTAGAGAGAAACAATTTTTATTCGGTTTTTCATGTAGCTCTCGTTGCTCTGGAGACTTTGTTGTACACATGGTGCTGGGGTTTGAACTCACATACTCGTGCATTCGGGATAACCGCTGAGCCACCACTCCAGCCCCAACTAATGTAATATTTGATAGTAAAAACTGTATGCTTTCCCCCTAGCATCAGCAACAAGACAAGGATACAGGATGTCCACTCTTAGTATTTCCATTTGCCATTGTACTGGAGATTAAGCCAGAGCAATTGAACAGAAACGAAATGCAAGGCATCCAAACTGAAAAGAAAGAAGTTAAGCTGCTTCTATTCACAGACTGACAAGAGCTTTACAGACACACACGTTCCTAAGGAATCCACTACAAAAAACGACAGATCGGTAAACAGATTGAGCAAGGTTTCTGGACACAAGATCAGGAAGAGCTGCAGTCTATAAATTAGCAATGAACAATTTGAAAATGAAATAAAGTAATTATATTTACAATAGTATTAAAAATAAAATAGCTGTGAACAAAATAATCAATGAGATGTAACACATGTACACTAAAACTACAAAACATTGCTGAGAGAAACTGAGAGACCTAAATAAATGAACTACAACCCATGCCCGCGGATTGAAGGCTCAGAATGTTAAGACGGCAACGGTACCCAAACTGACCTACAGACCCAATGCAACCATTACTGAAATTCCAACTTCCTCTTCTGAAGAAACACACAACTTCTAGAATTCTACAGCGCTGCAAGGGATCCTGAAAAGCCAAACCAACCTCAGAAAAGAAGAGCGCAGGTGAAATGTCCGCCCTCCCTGCTCCACTGAGAAGCAGCACTCACTGAAACACTGCCAGTACAGTGCTGGCATGAGGACAGAGCGAGCAGTGGACAAGGGTCCCAGACCACTCAGTGGGGAAGGACACTGTGGTCAACAGCTGGTGCCGAGATGACTAGACAGACACAAGTGAAAGAACTCTCCCCACTGCCACATGCAAGATCCAATTCAGAACGGTCAACCACCAAAACCTTCAAGGTCATTAGTAATCTAGGAAATGCATACTCGAACCAGTCCATGGCTGTTATTAAACTAAGAGAATCAATAAATGCTGGCAAGGATGTGAAGAAACTGAGTTCCTCATATACTGCTGACGAGAATGTAAAATGGATCACCATTGGTCCCAGCACTGCCTTTCCTTAATATACACTCAAGAGGAACCAAAACACGTGTCTACACAGCAACCTGCAGAGGTGCTCACGGGAGCTCCACTCACCACTGTCAACAGTGGAGACGGCAGGACCCCCAGCAGCAGACGCGCAGAAGGGCAGAATGGCACACCCATCAGCAGATGCACAGATGGACAGAAGGGCACGCCCATCAGCAGATGCACAGATGGACAAAGTGTGGATCCTCCACACACCCAAGTCTCGCTTCCCACAGAAAGGAGTGAAAGTCTGACACCTACTACAACACTGAAAAGCCCTGGCATCTCACATTGGGTGGGGAAGTCAGACACAAGAGCCCAAGGCCCCTTGTTGGGACAGTCCCCTCACTAACAAGAGAAAAGGAAGAGACAGTGAAGGCACACCCAACAAGGACAATACTGAAACCCACCCAAGGGGTTCTGGAGCCCAGAGAAGGGCCACCAACCCCACTCGAGGCCTCCAGGTGCCCCTACGATGAATGAGCCACGGAGTGAGCCTGAGCCAGGCAACCCCTGTGTAGGCTTTCCCAGCCACAGGGTGGCTTTGCATTCCACAGATAGCTGCTCCCAGCAGCCAGGATCTGAGGCTGTAGACTGATGATCGTAAGGGGAGGAGATGGCATGTGGGGCTACTGCAGGACAAGGAGGGGGTGCAGATCTCCAGGAAGGGGGACACTCCTGAGTGGTTGGCGATGTCTGTCATCAGCACTGGTGATTAGGGACACAGCCCACCAAACTCCCACAAATCACTCCAAGTGAAACTCTTCCTGCTTTATTATCAGTTATTCATTCCTTATTCATAAAAGAAACAAAAATGTAGAATTATTTTCTCTCTACTCACGTCTTGTGGTAAGAAGAAACTCTTAATAAGCAAATATGAATAAAGATGGTACTAAGAGTCTGGCAAGAGCCATCCTCAAAGCCCTTTCCCTGCTCACTACAAGGCTTTTCTCTGCCACATGCATGTAACAGAAGAGTCCCCTTTTCTGGGTCCATGCATGTTCAACCCCAGCACAGGCCCCCAGATGCACAGGTTGGAGACTAAAGCCCTGGGCTCTCTGTCTGGAAGCTGTACTCTTCATAAGGCCAGCAGGAGGGCAGCTGAGTATCAGGTACAGGCAGGGACACAGGCCTGGTGGTTCCTCCCTGGGCAGGACTTCAGGCCTCACCCACCCATGCAGGACAGGCGGGGAGGCACTGAACTGAGGCCCTGGCACTTGGGATATGCTGACTCTTCCTGCCCCCAGAAACCTTCCTCCTCCCTTTCTCCTCAGAGCGATTGTCAGACCTAAGCGGCAGGCTGCAGTGTGACTGAGGACAGGCACCTCAGTCCCCATCTGAGTGGGGAGGGGTCAGATGTGGGCACACTGAGGCACACCACCTACCTGCCACCCATGCCAGCTGGCAGTGAAGACACAAATTTCAAATGCTGCTCCTCAGGCACAAGTTTCTGCAGCTGGGTTTTCTTAGCTCTTTACCCTATGCCACCAACAGTAACTAGCAGAACTTCCTAGCTCAACAACTTCACCTCTGCCACATACACTTCTCAAGCAACCTGGAAATGGGCCAGAGGGACTTACTAACCAAACATTTTCTGTCTGGAGTTCCGTGTGTTAACGCTGTCGACAGATCATCAATAAGCTGGCTGGTTTAGAAATGCCAGTCTGAATACTCCCAGCAAAGAGCACCTGGATTATCAGTGTAGCTAATGAGTCCTGAAATGGGACATTTATTTTAGCCACTAGGCTTCTGCACAGGAGACTGCCTGTTGTCCCTCCTCATCACATAAAAACAGTTCTGGGGGATTTTTCTAACTCTTGCCTGCTGCTCCTCCTGCACTATATGTTTTCTTTGTCCTCCATGGGGACCCAATTTCAGTGCCTAGATGGCTTCCATAGGCTACGCGCCTGCTGCATATGTCAACCCATGGCAGATACCTGGACACCACAGACCAAGTGCACCTGCTTCACACCCTGACTGTGAACCTGAAGGGCTCTGAATGAACTGAGGCTCTCCCAACTGATTCCCTGTTCCAGATTTACGCTATCATTTTGGAAATGCTCTAACATTACACATGCTGATTTATTACTCAAGTTCAACAACAGCCTCCTTTTATAGTCTCCTGTGCCATCTTTGGTAGGTATATTCTGACTTAATCTGCATATTTGTCTTCATTTTTCAGATAAGCAAAGTGGGGCTTGGAGAAGGAACACTGTCTCCTCCAGGTAGTTCCCCTGGTGGGTGCCAGAGCTGGGTGCAGCACAACCTTGCCTGACAGCAAGCTCAAGCTTTTACGCTATGGGACCCCGCTGTGCCTTTTCTTTCATTCATTCACTCTATCATTCATTTATTCGTCTATCTACCAGCCAAGTGCTGGAGCAACCCTAGAGCGGGCAGGGAGAGGGAATGCAAAACACCATCTCACTGGGGAGGTCTGCAGCTGGACCTAGAAAACCTGTGCCATGCAACAGAGCTGGCATCGCCAGCCTGAGAGCACATGGGCATCAACGGGCCCCTCCCACGCGCAGGTGCTCTTACCCTCTCCAGTCTTGCTTGGGTTGGGGGCCTCAGGAGTACTCAGAGGCCTAAGGGGGATGATGATATCGTCGGCATTAACCCCTTCGTCCCCGTGCTTCTCGGAAACGTGGGAGGCGAGCTCTGACTGACTTGGCGAGAAGAGATTACAGCACTTACACATGAAGATGGCTGTGTTTTCTGTAAGAGAAAAAAGGAGAATGCTTTATTCCGCCTTCACATAAACGATTACTCCCAACGGCAAGAGAAAATGCTACGGACTGCCTTCTGCACGGTCGCCAACCTCCAGCAGAATCTCCATCTTGCCTGGGTCCTCTGGGTAGTGGCTAACAAGGGCCACCCTCTGCCCAGATCCCTGTCCATGGAACCTGAAATGCAAAATCCTACCCCTGAATGAATGACGGCACCAATGGCAATTGAATATTGTAGTATTCCCAGCAGACTCTCTCTATTAAGATCAAGGAAAATTTGGCCAAAATAACATTTCTCAAGAGCCAAGACTTCTTTCAGCGACTGGCTCAGGAACTAAAATCAAAACAAGGACAGGAATCCATGGCTTTTCTTAAACCACTCAATTACTACTTACACATTATTATCGCTGTTCACAAAACTTACTCCTCCCATTAAACAAGGCAGGAAGACAAAACGAGGGAGAAAATGCTCACTTTCAAATCTATAAAATAATTACACACACATGTGAATTATTAAATTGGAGGCCCAGCAAAGCCAGCTTTTCTATTATTAGTTTTACATTTGTATGGAAAGGCAGAACTGATATGATGGAAAGGACAAGGGCTTTGAGGCCACACAGGCAGGTTAAATTCCCAAGCCCTGTCCCTGGAAGCTGGGGATGTGTGAGAAGCTGCAGCCATGTCTGTGGCTGGAATGTGATAGGAACATGGGGAATGGGGCTCTAGCCAATCTCTCCATGCGCTGAGCCAGCACCCACACAGTGAGCCTGGAAACCTCCATCACACGGTCTGCCCCCAAGCGCTAAAGGAGACTCAGCCTGCCTGGCAACCCCACAGGCCTGCTACCCCCCTCCTCCGACCAGGCGGAACAAGCAGCTGGCAATGCAGAGGCCCCTGGAGCTCTGTCCACAGCAAGCAAGCCTCTCAAGCCTCCTCCCTCGTCCTCCTCAACAGTGGACCATGCCTGCTGTCAGGTGAGGCAGCCAGAAGGCAGCTTCCGGCACCACACCTGCCGTTAAGGTCTGCATGGAAGGAGTGCCCCCACAGCTGCTGTGGGACAATCCAGGGATGCTGAGGGGTGATGAGAGCCTTAACCCTAACTGGTAACCATAGGCAGGTGGGGCATGGCTGGAGGAGGTGGGTCACTGGGGGTGTGCCTTCGGGGTATGTATTTTGTATCTGGCATGGAGTTTCTCTCTCTGCTCCCTGGAGCCATGCTGTCCCGCATGATGTTCAGCCTCACCTCCAGCCGCAAGGAATGGAGCCAGCCTTCTGTGAACTAAGACCTCTGCAACCGTGAGCCCCCAAGTAAACTTTTCCTCCTGAAGTTGTTCTTCTCAGATCCTTTAGTCACAGCAGCGAAAAAGGTGACAGCTGACTAGAACAGAAATGGTACGGAGAAGTGGGGTTGTTGTTGTGACTAACCTGACCACGTGGTTTAGAAGCCTTTGGAGCTTTCTAGAATTTCTGTGAAGAATTTGAGATGTTTGACAGTTAAAACAGGAAAAGCCTTAGATTGTTTTAAGCAGAGCTTATTGGGCAATTCTGGCAGGAGCTCAGAAAACCAGAACACCTATAGAAGATTTCAGAGGAGAAGGACTTTATTGGAAATTGGACTAGAGGCCATTCATGTCTGCCCACGAAGCAGTCTGCATTTTGCCCATATCTGGATTCTTTCCTGAGCCTGACTTGAAAGGTGATGCACTTCATAACCTTGTAGAAGAAATTTACAGGCAACATAATATTCAGGAGGTGGCATGGGTATTGCAGGTAGCCTTTAGCCAAGTTTTTGTTAATATTCAGGACCAGAAAGCAGAGTGGAAGGATTTGAAGAACTTGGACTTTAAAGTGAGAGTAAAACTGGGGCTGAGGAAGTGGCTGTTGCTAAAGACATCACTGCCATTAAGACAACACTAAAGACTTTGCCCAGAGGCAAGAAGAAAGATGGCTGAGGGCATCTCAGGAATTGATAAGACCACACCCATCTCAGCCTCAAGAGAGTAAAAGTTCCTTTGAGAAGAGACACCAGTGGAGCACTCTGCTTACACAAGGGGGCCTAGGAAGGTTTTTCAACATGCTCAGACACCCAAGAACTCAAAGGCTGCTACAGCTATGGTCCCTGGAGAGTTGGTTACTGCTCAAGATGGCAGCAGACCATGGTGGCAACCACATGGGGTGCTGGTTCTGCAGGATTGCAGGATGCTGGATTTAGGGTCATGGAGGCTTCCACGGATATTTCAAAGGAAGGCCTGGGAAGTCATGCAAAGTGACCCAGGTCAGAGTCCCTGAAAGGCCGACACATGGAAATGTGAGAAGCCAAAGCTGCAATGGAGACCCCTGAGATTAAGAAATGCCTGTGCTCTGGAACATAGCTGAGGAAAGTGGCAGGATTGTACACCGACAAGTCAATAGAGAGACCTTGTGAACTGCAACCATCCAAGGTCATAGGGGTGGAGCTACACAATCCTTTTCTAGAGAACAACATGATACTATGTGCACCAGATGCCAGACATAGAAACACAGGACTTATTTGCCCAGGTGGATTTCAGACTTCTTTTGGTACCATTCCTTCTTTGTACGCCCCTATTTTTCTGAATGGAAATATTTACTATGAGCCTTTATATACCGGATATATGTAACTTGATTTTATTTTTACAGGTCAATCTTGGAACTGTTGAGACTACTGGGGTTCTTGGAAATGGACTAAATGTAATTTGTACTGTGAGACTGTCATGAGTTTTGGGGGGCCAGGGGTGGAATGTTATGGTTTGGATGAAAGGTGTCCCTCAAAAGCTCCAGTTAGACAATCCAAGAAGGCTAAAGTGAAATGATTGGGTTGTGGGAGCCTTAACTCAATCAGTGAGTTAATCCCCTGATATGAATTAACTAGTACTGTAGGCGAGTAGGGTGTGGCTGGAGGAGGTGGTCATTGGGGATGTGCTTTGTATCTGACATTGAGTTTCTCCCTCTGCTCCCTGGAGCCAGGCCTTCTGCCATGATGCTCAGCCTCACCTCAAGCCCCAAGGAACAGAACCCAGCTTTCTATGGACTAAGACCTTCGCCATGAGCCCCCAAATAAGCTTTTCCTCCTAATATTGTTCTTATCAGGTCTTTCATCACAGCAGAGAAAAAGCTGAGTAGAACACTTACCATATCTGTTTCTTTTCCCACCCCCAGCCTCACTGTTGTTGGTGGAAGGTTCTATGCAAGCTGTGGCCCCATGATGAGGAAGCGGGAGGGGACAGTGGTTCACCCAGGGCAGGGGCTATGTCATCACTGACAGTGTTCACAAAGGCTGCTCATGGAGACAGTGAAAGCAGAGCCACAGCTAACTGGTGTGACTGCTGCCTGAAGTTCTCTAAAGATAATACACCATCTTACCTTCTTGCAACTCGGAAGACGTTGGACGAAGGGCACAGAACCCAGCCCCCATCTGCTCAGGGACACTGTCCATCATTTGCTTCTCTCTGCGATCAGGATCATGGGTCCCCCTCCTTTCCTGGATAACCTCCACTGGCTCATTTCTCCCATCCTAGAACAAAAGCTCTTGAGCCCCCTCCCTCACACTCTCCACCCCAGTTTTCTCCTTTCCTTTTTGCAAAATTCCACAAGGAGGAAGAGAAGACAAGAAAGTTACAGACTACCATGACCTGCTGGGGCAAAGAAAAAACCACTGCCAGTGCTGGGCCCAGGGAGAGCCCTTCTCTGCAGCCACACAAAGTCCTTCCCGTGAACGCACAGGCAAGGCAGAGGCCTCGTAGAATTCTCCCTACCCAACAGCACGTGAAACAAACTCTCCCACAAAAAAGCTCCAATATCTAATTTTTTTCCAAGAGATATTTTTTTCCCCAAGGAACCCAAAAATGCTTCCCGAACAAGAAGAGGTCACAGCATTACTTTCCTTCACATAAGGGGACTCGTCTTCAGTGTGCTTCCTGCTGAGCCTACATCTGTCCTAATTTAAACACACAGGGGTTTGCCACCCTCAGCCCACAGATGAGGAAACTGAGGCTGGGAGGGGGAAGTGACTTGCCCTGTCCCAAAGACAGGGAGCAGAGGGCAGACACTTTGCCACCTGGTTTTGACACATGTGCTTGGCCACAGACCACAAATGAGTGTGCTAGCAACATCTGGATGTAGCTCTGAATATAGAGGAACAGGAGCCCTACTTCACAGATGAACCCCAAGCCTGCTCACTCAAGCGCCTGCTGAACAGGGAGCACAAGCCCCACCTGGGGACCTGGGATCACAGACCCTGCCCAGAGGAGTCCATCTCACCTGGGAGACAGACATGTCACAGAAACACTGCCTCTTCTGGTTTATACTAAAATGGTTTCCCAACTGGCCTCCAAGTACTCCTGGCTGCTCAGATGCTCTCAGGAGGAAGGAATTCTGTGGCATTTAACAAGGAAATTCCAGGGATCCCAGGACTATCGTGTTGACTGGAGATTAAACAACTACTCTTGCATCTAGTTTATGGTCACATTTCAGAGGCTGTCAGGGAAGAGCCAGCACCCAGCTGTCAATTAGCAACTGTCCGGCACCCACTAAGTCCAGCCCTAAGGCAAGGGCCAGGCCTGGAGTTCCCAGGAGGAGGCTGAGATGATCACTGGGACCTAGGATGAATCTCTCACAACTTTGGGCTCCATCGTGGGATGGGACCGAGAGATGGGGTGCAGTGGAACAATCACGGGCCAGAAGGGCTGCTGGGTGCAGGAGAAGCTTCTCAGCCAGGTGACAGCTGCAGTTCAGCACTGCAGGAGGCAGATGTGCAGAGCAGGGAGGGAACAAACACAGCTACTTGGAGTCAGGAGTAGGGAGGGAGCAGATCTGCTGCTGGCTCAGGGGCCAGAGCTCACGCACAGCCAGCACAACAGGAAAGGCGGCTCCCGGAAGGGCCAGGAGTTCACTACCAAAGCAGTCACAGAGGCAGCAGTGGCTGAGGGGTCCGACACACAGGCTGGGACCAGCTCTCCACGTTCCTGTCGTCCTTGAGCCCACACAGCCTGAAATGCAAGTCCTTGGTCAACTCGGTTCACGCAAAAACACCGCAGGCAGGCAGCCTGAGCGGATGGAGGAGCGGCGCTCACGGGAGACAGCAGTCAGAGGCCTGTCCAGGGCCGGGAGCCAAGAGGAAGGCCAAGGTGCCATCAGAGAACGAGCCAGGCCCAGCAGGCAATGGTCGCTCCTGAGCAGGCACATACAGTGCAGGGAGGGTAACATGTGAGCCACTGTGCTCCTGTGAGTAAAACCAGCTGCCCCAGAAGCCCAGGGCAAAGCACCGGGTGCTCCTCTGCAACACGAGGATGTGCAGAGCTACCGTGCATCACTTGGAGATGTTCCCAAGGTAGAGTGCCTACAGAAAAACACCAAGGCACACACAGGGTGCCAGATCACATACATCCCCCAAGTATTAAGATTGTTCAGCTGGGGCTGGAGCGGTGGCTCAGTGGTTATGGCACTTGCCTGGCATGCACAAGTACGCAGGTTCAAACCCCAGCACTACGTACACAAGAAAGTGTCGGAGCAGTGAAAGCCACATTTCTCTCTCTCTCTCACTGTCCCTCTCTCTAAAAGAAAAAAAAAAGAATTGTTGTGCTGCCAAAATAATAACAAAAGAGCCACTTTTATTTTTTTATAATGGACTAATATGAAAAATGTATCTGTGTCCTGAAATACAATCATAATTATTGGGGAAGAGTCCCTCAGAACAGGCCAGGGTCAGCCAGCACTGCCCTGACCACAGCACTGGCTGCACGTGGCCATGCACTGGTCACGTGGCAGCAGTCCCCAGTCCGAGGGGTCCAGTCCACCTGGGTTCTGTGGACTTGTTCCATTCATGGCCTCCTTCTGGGAGGGGTGTGGCAGAGCCCTTGTTCATCCTGGCATCCCGAGGGCAGAATTAGCTGTCAGCTAATTCTGATGAAGATGCTATCATCTGAATGCATTTCTAGATCCAATTACTATGCTCCCATCCTTACCAAAGAATTCAAGGGGAAAATGACGTACTCAGCCCAAAACAATCACAGAACATGGAACTGCTCTGAGTTCTCTGCCAGCCTTTAAGCAGCTACGCTGTACTATAGAAAGCACACCACAGTATAGAAACAGGTCCTCTCTTCTGAACTCTGATCTGGGGAACAGTCAGGTCCTATCTGGGCCTCCAGCCTCCCTGCCAGCCCTCAGGATGCCAGGATGATCAAGGGCTCTGCCACACCCCTCCCAGAAGGAGGCCACGAATGGAACAAGTCCACAGAACCCAGGTGGACTGGACCCCTCGGACTGGGGACTGCTGCCACGTGACCAGTGCATGGCCACGTGCAGCCAGTGCTCTGGTCAGGGCAGTGCTGGCTGACCCTGGCCTGTTCTGAGGGACTCTTCCCCAAACCTCAGGTCCTCAACTCAGGCCAAAACAAGAGGGGCAGTGGCATGTGCACACACAGCCCACGTGCGCTACTGTTCCCTGAGAAAGGGGTAGGAGAGCTTTCTCCACTCCTCTAAGGACAGACAGAATCTGCACATTGCAGATAAGATGAGCACAGAAGGTGAGAGTTGAGAGGAGGGCCAGTTCACATCCCTGGGGACCCGAGGAACAGCAAGGCAGTGACGTGTTCAGGTTTCTCGCTGCCTCCTGACCCCAACAGCCACAAAGACCCAAGAGCCACAGGGCAAGCAACTCCAAGAACAGGCTGCTCTCTGTAGCCAAAGGACAGGAACCCTCCAGACAAGCCACAGCAAAGGCAGCACCACACGCCCCAGGAGCAGAGGCAGGTAGGGGCCTGGACCCCACCCACTCTGGCAGTGAGGAGGCAATGTCCCCTCCCACCTCAGCAGTGTTGGGGGAGTCTGCCAAAACAGAAGATTTACGCGAGATCCGGGTTCTCAAAACCTAAAACATCCAGGATTCCACCAAAACTCATTCCTTGGGGTTTTCTAAGAACCAGGAAAATCTCAGGTGGAGTCAGACAGGGCCATGAACAGACAGCAGCACGATGACAAGAATGCCAGGATTACCTGACAAGGACAAAAATGGCCTCCTAAAAACGCTCCCTCATGGGAGCAGCACACACCCAGAGCACACAGCAAGGCAGACGCTAACCAAGAGGCACAAACAGAACACCACCCAGTACTCCAAGAACCGAGACAGGAAGCAGGCCGACGCCTTCAGTGAACACGTTCAAAGCAGGACGCAGAAGACAGGAGACTCGGTGACCCCCAGACAATGGGCCCCCGGGCTGAATCACACAGGAAACCGACTTAACAACAGTGACAGAGACTCGGGACCCTCTGGAACCACAGCAAAAGATCTCGCATTTGTGCCCACAGAGTCCCAGGAGGGGAGAGAGTGAATGGGACTGGAAAAATATTCAAAGGCATAATAGCTGAAAATATTCCAAATTAAAAAAAAAAAAAAAGTAAAGCATCAGACTCAAGAAGCCCAGCAATCCCCAACAGATGAGCCCAAAGAAACTTCCTCTCAGAGACGCCATGAGCAGACCTCGAAAACCCAAAGAAACGTCCTCTCAGAGACACCATGAGCAAACCTCAACACCCAAAGAAACTTCCTCTCAGAAACGCCATGAGCAGACCTCGAAAACCCAAAGAAACTTCCTCTCAGAAACGCCATGAGCAGACCTCGAAAACCCAAAGAAACTTCCTCTCAGAAACGCCATGAGCAGACTTCAACACCCAAAGAAACTTCCTCTCA
>PVKS010046107.1:0-13457 GCA_004027875.1 Aplodontia rufa
GGTCCATTCTTCCCAGACGGAGGGTGGAGGGGGCGAGGTGCAGAGACTGACAGAGAAGCCCCTGTCTCCCAAAACGGAAAGGGAGGGCTGCTGAGGGCAGCAGGGGCAGCTCCTGCTCATTCCTGCTCTCAGCTGTGCTTCTGCCCCCTGGGCAGCACCAGCCCACCCCCGCTGAGTCTCAGGGCCTGTGCCTGGCTGGGGACAGTCCCCATCCTCATCCAGAAATGCCATGAGGCCCTTCACCCCTCCCTCCCAGTGACTGAGAGAAGCGCTGTCCTCATCTTGAGAGTGGACCCTCATCCTGAGAGCCCGGCAAGTCAGCTCCTGCATGTTCACTTCCAGATCACGTGACAACTAAATCTTTAACTGCAAAAAGGGTCTTTCTGTGGAATCTTGAAAGAAAATTTTGAAATATTGTAATTGTTATGCTACTGTCTTCAGAAAGGGGATATTTTCTGCCTCCCCCCGCCCACACACCTCTTATTCCTAAGACTAGATGCCAGTGGAATTCCCTCCTGAAGGAGATCAAAATGTTCTTACTAGGATGTGCAAATCCTGGCCTCTTTTCCTTCTTAATGAAGATCACACTTTGAGGGGCTCTCTAGGGCAACCTGTTAGTGGAGTTTGATCCCAAACACAGCTTGCCCAGGTATGTCCAGGTGACTAGAGTGACTCGGGTGGCAACTCAGACTATAAGGGATGTGTTTTTATCTCCTCTTCATAAGGATGCAAGCTAGCTTCTAACACAGGGAACTTATAAAAAAACCATATGGGCCTGCAGGCAAGGTCTAGTATATACTTGTTACAAAATTCTGAAGAATCAAATTCCCTGTTTCTATATGGGGTAGGAATTTAGTTTGGAATATTATCTGACATGCAGTGCGCACCCAGTAACTATACCCTGAATACTCAGTGAACAGCCACTGCCCGTTCACCTACTAAGTCCCTTTTGTTCTCTTTGCTCTAAATAAGACTCCTAAAAGTCAAGGATAAACTGCAACACTTTGCCCATAAATTTGATTATTTGTAAATTGAGTTTACATACTAGGTATCTTAACAAACTTATAAAAATGTATTGTGTATTTACAAGGCTCAAAGTGGATAGCATTTGATTACTACCCCCATCCATTATTAGAAAGAAGAAACCCCCATTTTTTCTTTCTTTTTAAGAGTGTGAGACAGAGAATCACGTTTTATTTAGTTTTTCATCTGATTTTTGTTGCCCTGACACTTCGTTGTATACATGGTTCTGGGATTCGAACCCATGTCCTTGCGCATATCAGGAAAACACTGTAACCACTGAGCCACTGCTCCAGCCCCCAAGAAAAACAGGTCTGAGTTTTTTCCTTCGTCCTTCCCCAGCAGGCAGCTGGGCAATGTTTTTCACTCTGGTGATGGGTACTGTGGTCCTGGATCAATGTTATCTAAATCTCTGAATATGAGAATGCAGCATTTATTAAAGAAGCAAGAAACAATACTAAAGCAAGTCCATGGATTGTCTGGATTTTAAAATGTTACATAACATGCTTATTGCACTAGGGTAGATGACTTTAAAAGATAGAACACGTTTATTGAACCAAGGGACTAGGGGAGATGACTTTAAGAAGAGTTATTATTGCTATTATTATTATTTTAAAGTCTTCTGTTGTTTAGGCAGTATCAAATGGCAGTCCAACTTAGTTACTTAAATGTTGGAAGAGTCAAGCGTCTGGGAGAATCGGAAGCAATGATGAAGCCCCCTTCTGCTCTGTTATGATCTTTCATTCTAGGCTGTTCGGGAGATATGAAGGTGTGTAGGAGGGCAGCACCTTCAATAATGAGTTTGAAATTTAGTAGGGAAGGTTAATTATACACACAAATATCTACAGTGTGAGACACCGTGCTAGGAGACAGGCCATAAGAAAAGTGCAAAGTGCTTTCCTGGAGGGACCGGGACATTATGAGGGGAGCTGGCCTTTGAGCTGGGCATGAACAGGACAAGATGAGAGGGAAGGGTCTTCCAGGCACAGGAAACTGTAGCAGGGAGAGCAGAGTCCATCCTTTTCCTTTGTGAATCCCTCTCACTGTCTCCAAATGAGTTAAATCCCCTGCTGTGCTGCCTTTGAGCCTACTGTGATTTAAACACACTATCATTGTGACTATCCTTTTCAAGTCTGTCTCTCCAGGAAAGCATAAACTCCTTTAGAGCAGGGATCACGTCCTCTCATCTTTGTTTAGGGTTTCTCATAGGGGCAACTACTCCATAAATTCTTTGGGAACAAGGAAATTGCTTACTGAACACTTCAGGAGTCAATAAAATTTACCTGTATGAAAGATTCAAAAAGGAGAGTAGAGGGAATTAAAGTTACAAAAGTAGGCTGGCAAGTGGGTGTGATGGTATCAAGCACAGGTGAGGAAATAGAACACTGGGTTTTTTTTATTTTATTGAGGAGATGTGTTGTTCCACAATCATAAATGCATATGTAGTAACAATGTGATATGCCCTGATCCTAATCCAGAATCACCCCCACATCACCCATACCCCAGTCTCTTGACTCTTCTCTATTTCCCTCATAATAGACACAAGTGTCTCCCTCTCTCTGTCTCTCTCTATATATATAGTATATATGTATATATACATATATTCTCTCTATATATGTATATATTCTAATATGTATATACACATACATATGTGTATAAATACATATATAGATTCTATATATATATATAAAATGATTGCATAAGTATTATTTAGCTTCTGGGGGGAGTAAATATTTTCGTACACTACTGGGAAGATTACAAGTTCATACAACGGTTTTGGAGAATGTTTTAGTCAGCTTTTTTGCTACTGTAAACCAAGTATCTGACAAGAACAATTTTAAAGAGGCAAGGTTTATTTAGGGGCTCGCAGTTTCAGAGGTCTTAGTTTTTGGGGCTTGAGCTGAGGCTGAACATCATGGCAGAAGGCATGTCTCCGAGAGAACAGAGAAAGAGAATCTACTCCAGACACAAAATATATACCCAAAGGCACACTCCCAATGTCCCACCTTCTCTGGCCACACCCTGCTAGCCTACAGTTGCCAGTTTATTCCTATGAGGAGATTAACTTACTGATTGGGTTAAGACTCTTATAATCCAGTCATTTCACCTCAGGCTTCCTGAATTGTCACATGTGAACTTCTGGGGGACATTTCATGTTCAAACCATAACAGAGAACAATTTAACAACATCTAATAAATAAAATTAAAATCTTTGGAATTGAAAATACTCTTGGCAGTTATTAAAGTGACAGAAAAGGGTCAGAATTGCCCTCTATCCCATCAGCCTCATCCCAGATGCTCCTACTAAATATTTATACTTCTCTCAAATGAACGTCTCCAACTGGTTTTTAAACATGTATAAAGATTACACAATGTCCAACAGATACACATATTAAATAAATGAAGTATTTAAATTATGCATAAATGGACTATTTATGCTTTTTAAATGGCTTCTTTTAAAGAAATTAATTTCCTAAAATAATTAGTATGGTTTATTTTATGTCAACTTGACTGAGTCATGGGATATCCAGATATTTGGTTACACATTATTTCTGTGGATCTGTGATGATGTTTCTGGATGAGATTAGCATTCAAATTAGCAGATTGAATTAGCAGATTGAATAAAGGAGATACCCTCCCTAATGTGGTGGGTGTCATCCAATCAGTTCAAAGTCTGAAGAGAATGAAAGATTAATAAGAAAGAATTCTTTTGCTCTGTCTTTGAGCTGGAACACCAGTCTTCTGCCTTCAGACTCAGAGTATAACTTACATTGTTGTTGACTCTCTTGTTCCTCGGGTCCTAGACTAGGACAAGTATTGGGTCTCCTAGGTTTCATCTTGCCAACCGCAAATCTTGATTCCTCAGCTTCCATAATCACATAAGTGAAAAACATTTGCGGGGGTTAGTTCTCATTCTAGAGTGAGAACTCCATAACTGAAAAGGGTATTCTGTTTTGCTCACTGATGTATCCCGAGTGTGTAAACAGTACCCAACATACACAAGGCACCCAATAAATATGTATAGGGTAAGCAGGTTCTAAAAATCACAAGAGAATCTCAGGTAAGCAGATTGAACACATGCACAGGCTCCCTCCTCAAACTCTGGCAAAACCATAGGAAAGAGATGATTTGATAATCCAAGCATGAAAAAAATGGTAGACAAGACTACAAGAAGATTCTGGAAGCTAGAACAGATGGATGACTAAGAGCTGTCTTAGTAGAACCTGAAGCTGAAACTAAAGCAGGCACTGCGGAGAGCCCCAAAGCAACATGGTTTCCACAAAGAAGTACATAAAGCCTCAAGATCCAGGAGCACTACCTGCCTTGGAAGATAGTAGAGAGGGAACAGTATGCCTAAGGACAGGATAGCTGTTGCGGTGAAGAAGTTGACAGGAGATGCCCCAGGCTCCAGGCAAAACACTGGAGACTATTCACTGGCTGGAGTAAACTTCAGCATCTCTGACTGGGGAACGGGGGATTCAGCTGAGGGCAGAGTGACCACATCAGTGTGGAGGAGACATGAACTATGCAGAATGACAGGAAAAGGAGGGAGAATAAAAAGAAGGACTGACACACTGGATGTCAGACTCCTGAGGACTTCCCTCTTTCAGCAACTACAATGAGGCAGCCAGGTCTCAACTCTTCAATCCGGAACTGAAAGAATCTTCTCTGCAGACTCAAAGAGCCTGGAAAAAAAAGCTATGATACTGATATCAGGAATCACCCAAATAGTTCTGTCACATGCAGAGATCTGCTCACACTGCACATGTGCTATTGGGAACTCAGAGCCTCCAGGGACTTTGTTCCCCATTGCTATACATGAACAGATGGGCGTGGATCATCAGGCACCTCAGACAGATCTGCCAAAAGAGAAGACAGTAAAAGAAACACGACAAAAAACAAAGAAACTTAGAACACAGGAGACAAAGATCATGTAGGAGAAGGAAAATATTCTCCAAACAATCATTAAAATTCTTCAAAGAATAAGAGAAAATACTGAATCCAAGGAACAAATAAAAAGGAATATACCAAAAGAATCTCTAGAAATTAAAGTATGAACATATAAAATGCAATAAAAGGCCTATAAGATGAAGGCAAAGCAATCTCGTAGAAACTAAGTGAAGAGAAATTGAAAATGAGAGAAGATAAATTTTAAAAATTAAGGATCAATTCTGTAGATTCATAACAGAATAACCACAAAAAAAATTTACAGGGGGTGGAGGAAACTGACAATGAATAAGTTACCAAAACACATTCTGAGATCTGAAGAAGGGTCCACACAATCCTTGACAAGGCAGGAACTGGATCCATACCAAGGCACATTGATATGAACTTTTGGAAAACTGGAGACACAGAAAATCTTGAAAACACTGTTTCTCACAAGACAATAGAGAATGGACACCTGCCCCAAAGAGTAAACCAAGAAATAAGAACATGAAGAATCCATAAACAGAAGACAGAACACCAATGAGAAGCAAAGGGAATCACTAGACTCATGCTGCTAACAAATCCCCAAAGAAGAGCCAGGCAAGAAGTTCAGAGGACCATCCCAGTCCAGGTTAGAGCAGGTGACAAGGCTCCAGGAGAGATTGCTTCAGGACATTGAGATGGAGAGAATACCTGATGTGACCAAATGTACTGAGATGAGATCTAGAAATTGGTAGGGAGATCAGGTGGATCTAATAATAAGTGCATAAAAACTAAAAGAAAAAAGGTTGTTAGGTCCAGAGGAAACAAAAAGTTGTGCAAGAGGGCATATCACACATCTCTTGTGTGAACAGTATTTACAGAGTCATAGTAATATAAACATGGACTACTAACATAACTAAAATTACAACACAACTGTATGTAGAGGACTGAGAAAGTGAACCACGCAGGTGGCCACGTGAATGAGTGAGTGGTGGCAGTGATAGTGGTGATGGTGAAAAAGATGAAATCCTCTTCTGACAAGGTGAGAAGTCACTAAGAGGCCATATAGGAATGTCACATAGAGATACAGATGGGACTGCGAAAAAGGAGCAATTTGCTCCTTCCCAAACATCTAGAACAGTTAAAGTTGGTTCCACTTGAATTTGGCTGTTCTTGGTCCTCTAAATGGGCACACTTGCCTTATCATACAGTTTAACTGATTCATTCAAAGCTGTGAAGCAATAAGGAAAAGGCCTACTTCTTCTGTGGCATGTTTCAAGTCACCTTCCAAGTCCCCTCATAAGTGAAACTTCCTGAATATTATTGGCCAAATTTATTGTTACATCATGTGCATGTACAAATAATTAACAATGAATTCTACCATTATGTATAATTATAATGCTCCAATTAAAATGTGGACAAAGGTAAGTGAACCTTCCCCTTTTCAGTCTGAAATGAATTTCATCCATTGTTTTTGGTCTAGACTTACTTAATGGTCATTTTTTAAAAATAATTTTGTCGTTAAAGGCCATGTTTCCAGTCCTGCCTCCTCCACACGGTGGTTCTGGGTCACCTCTTCCCTTCTCCATTCACTGAGTCCTTCTTGTGTTCCAGGCACTGTGCTTTCTTTTGCCACATAAAGTACAGCACCACACTGTTATGAAGTAGGGAACATCAACATGTGTGTTTTTCTAACCCATTTCATCCCATTGTCCCAGATGTGGAACATCTATCTATAAAAACTTAAATATGGAGTATAATATACACTTTAATTACATTAGAAAATAATTATAATATAAAAATTAATGTGAATAAATGTAATAATGTATATGCTCAAATAATGATTTCCAATCTATTTTAATGTATCTGTGTCAAGTTCATTGAAATATTCACAGAATGGAAAACTGGGGACATAAAACTGGGTTAAAAAAGGCATTACACAGAGAGGATTTGGTGTTATCACAGTGTGGTGCTTCACTTTATGTGGCAAAAGAAAGCACAGGGTCTGGAACACAAGGACAGTGAATGGAGAAGAGAAGAGGTGACCTAGAACCACATACCGCTGCGTAACCACAAGACACAGAACAAGTCTCTCGTGCTAAAAATTCCTTCACACCCTTTTGCCATCACGTATACATTTTTTTTGAGAGACAGAGAGAGAGAGAGAGAGAGAATGAAATCAGTTTGGTATTTAGTCTTTCAAGTGGCCTTCGTTGCTCTGGGACTTCGTTGTGTATATGGTGCTGGGGTTTGAACTTTGGTCCTCGTGCATGCCAGGGAAGCCCGGTAACCATGGATCCACTGCTCCAGCCCACATATACATTTTTTAAGTGTGAGATAAGTATACATATTACTCTTTAATGTGAATGTTTCTCTTAAGGTGCACTGGACATTTTTAATGGAAATTAATATAGCTTACAACTTTTTTTTTTTTTTTTTTTTTGGTGCTGGGGTTGGAAACCAGGGCCATGTGCATTCTAAGCACATGCTCAACTACTGAGCTAAAAACCCAGCCCTAACTTAATTTTAATGGCTGCAAAGTATTCTTTCAAATGACTGGTTTCAAATTTTTTAACAATAAGGGAATAGTAGAAATAAATAAAAGGGACAAAATTAACCAAATAAATTTTTTTTTAAAAAGAGAGTGACAATGAGAGAGATAAAGACAGAAGCAATTTTATTTAGTTTTTCAAGTGGCTTTTGTTGCTCTGACACTTTGTTGTGTACTTGGTGCTGGGGTTTGGACTTGCGTCCTTGTGCATGCCAGGCAAGCACCGGAACCGCTAAGCCACCATGCCAGCCCCTAACCAAATACTTTTGATTTTTTTTTCCTGCTCCCTCTTGGTGAAAATTTTTTTCAATTATATTGCATTACTCTAGTTTTTTTTTATATCTGCCCTTTGTTTTTGTTACCAGTGTGTCCTCATCCTATGTATTGTTTCTACTTCCCCTCATCCTGTCCATGATCTGCCTAGTCCATTCTACAATTTCTTATCAACCTTCTGCCTAGCTTTATATAAACTCATTTAGATCTCATCTCTACTTTTCCCTCCCAATACAAGATCCTGATTCCCAAGAGCCTATTAGACAGTATTTCAATGTACAGGTACTTCTTGCAACTCAAACTACATAAAAAAAATGAACTCCTACTCCCTTTCCAAAACTTCTGTCTTCTTTTTTAATGCAGTGCTGGGGATCAACTGAGGGCCTTGTGCATTATTGGGAAGAGCTCTACCAGTTAGCTGCAACACTGATCCCGAGTTCTTTTTTTAAACTACCAATTTCAATTGGTGAAAGAGCTTCCTTTGCTGTTGCTCAGACTTAAAAACCTCAGTCATCTTCAATTCCTCTCCATCACCTCAGATTCCATCGTTTGAGTGCTATTTTACTCTGCGCCAAAATGTCCCAGACACGGGCTTCCTTTCCATTTCCACCACCACTACCCAGATGATTCAGAGGTCTCTTGCTCCTCACCCGAGTTGTACCAAAGCATTGATCTGACATACCAGCCCTAGTATGGTCCCCTCTGCTCTGCTGTTACACCAGAGTAAATTTCTAAAACACAGATTTTCCTGTCCTGCTTGACTATAGCTGATGACTCCTTATTAGACAAGAAGCAACCTGCACCGTCCGTGCTGGCATCCAGCGCCTTCTCCCGCCACCTTTCCCTCCCACTCCACGCCCCTTCATGTCGGGTGACATCAGCCTGGAACCGTCTCTTCGGTTTTACCTCGTGTTCCGCGCCCCCTTCCCCACCCCGTTTGTTTTGCTGACTCGTAGGTGACAGGTGTTTGCACAGCGGCAGACCAGAATCAAAATGCGGCCCGCGCTGCTCTGCGAGGTCTCCCCCCACCTCAAGCGCAGCTGGGCACAGGCCTTAGTCTCCAGGGGCGAGGGGCTGGCAGCGCGGGAAGCGAAGGGCCTGTGCGGGGAGGGGCGGCCTCCGACCGCCCCGGGAGCTCTAGAAGCCAACAGGGAGGACGATGCCTCTGCAAGGCCCTCCCGGTTCCGGGGCGTGGAGGGCTAAGCCGGGGAGAGAAGAGCCCCGTGTCGCCGGCTGGACTAGGAGAAAGGCAACAGTGGGCGGGAAGGCGCGCGGCCAGGCGGGAGCAGCTGGCAGCGCCTCCTGATTGGCGCCGACGCCGTCCGACAAGCCAGGCGGCCGCTGATTGGCTGCGCGGGCTCAGGAGCGGTGAGCGACCTGACCGCGAGTAACCTCGAAGCCGGTCTCTGACCCGCAGTAACCCCGGTGGGAGGTGCGGACGGTGCCCGGCGCTCGGGAAAGATCGGCGCAGTCACGCCCCTCCAGGGCCTGGCGGGGAGCGGGAGGCCGCGGGGTGGGCTGCGGAGCTGCGGCTGAAAGCTGCCAGCGCCCTCCCGCAGGCTGACCCGGCTGGCGGTCTCCGCGCAGAGCGGCCTCCTTCTCACCCCAGCTGGGCTGCTGCGGAGTTCAGTGGGGGCTGGAGTGAGGACGAAGGCGCTGGAGTTGCTAGGGCGGTGTTCCGTGGAATCACACGAAGGGCCGCGGTGGGTCAGCGAGGTGGCAGCGCTGCCCCTGCGCCCACTGCCCTATCCGTGGAAAAGGCGACTGGAGGCTTTGGCCTGATGCTAGCCTTGCTACTATGGGTGCAGCTTCTCCCACCCTCTATCCCTGGACAAGGGCGTCCTGTGGGGACTGACTTCCTGAAGGAGGGAGGAAGGGACGAACGCGTACACGCTGGTGGTAAAACGGTGCAGCTACTATGGAAAACGTCGTGATGACTCCACAAAAAATGAAACATAAAAGTGCCATATGCCTCAGACACTTCACTGCTGGGTATGCACCTGAATTAATGCAAAGGAGTTCTCAAACATTTGCTCATAAACAGCTCTAGTTACACTACCCAAAAGTTAAAAACACATGTTCATTAATAGATGAAGCAAATACCAGCTGTGATATAGATGTTAAATGGAATATTAATAAACCAAAAAGAAATACCAATTCATGCCACGGGGCAGATGAACATGCTAATTGTTTTAAAGAGGAAAGCCAGACACAGAAGGTCACATATTCCATTTCTGTTAACCATCCAGATAGGTAAGTGCATAGAGAAAGCATATTAGTTGTTGCCAAGGATGGAAGGTGGGGTGGGAGTAGGAGAAGATGAGTTACTAATGAACAGGTTTGGGATTTTCTCTGGGGTGATAAAAAATGTTTAGGAACCAGAGGTGATGGTTGTGTAGTCCTGTGAATACTCTAAATGCCACAGAATTATTTAAAATGGTTATTTTCTCCTGCTCCTCCCTCCTTCTCTTTCCTTCCTTCTTCCTTCTTCTTCATTTCTTCTAGTTATTCATAAGGTTTTTAAAGCCTGGCCTGGCCTTGGCTATTCACTGCTCCCTCTGAGTCTAGACAGAAAGGGCTCTTCTGGTCCTTCTGAGAAGGTCCATCACCTTGGCCCACCATAAGCACAGCACGGCACTGCTGGTTTGTGAACCCTCTGCGGCCTGGGTGTAGCAGGCTGGGCAAAACAGTCAGGGAGGGCAGACCTGGGTTGCCAAAATGGGAGGGTTCTGACACCAGCAACCCCAGTACAGAATCTCAGCTTCTTGGAGCCTGTGATATTTTCCTCAAAGTCAGTGTTTATGATGAATGTGCCCTGTGCTTGTGACTATAGGTCACAGAATAGGATTCCTACTCCCTCTGACATTTCCCACAGTATGCAGCAGACATGAGATCATCATTTTACTGAATATTGACTGTTTTAAATGAAGGGTGACATTTCTAATAAAGGAAGATGCCCTTGAAGGAGCTCAGAGCTTTACAGGAAGATGGGGCATGAATGGAAAAGAAGAAAGGAAATGTCTGGTCTGTTTCTATGGTAGAGACTTAAAGCTCAGGTGTGGTTCAGTGTTGAGGTGAGTCAAGAGGTAGAGAAATCTGGGTTCTTGTAGAACACAGGGAGATTGGACAGTATGTATATTAGTTCAGCTCCATGCTGTTGGCAGCCAGGAAGGAGGGCCATACCAACACCTCCCCACCCCACCCCCACCACCACCACGATTTGCCTCTGAGTATAACTGAGTATCACTGGCAGGTAGTTGGGTATAGGAATTGGGGTCTATCTCCTTTGTCCTCTAGTTCACAATGAGGATAGTGAAGAGGGGAGGCCTCAGTTCTAGAGCCAAAGCACAGCGCCACTATGCACTCTGTCACAGCTGTTCTCCAGGGGAATCCAGCCATGCTATGAGTCAAATTTGGGCAATAACAGCAGGTGCTTCTGATACAGTGAGATGATGTGCTGTTCTGTATATAGTGCAGTGCCTGCCCTCCAGTCTGGTGGCCTGAGATCTTGGATTTTGACTTCTGAGGAAAGTTGGATTTGTTTTATGCCATGATGTAAATGCCTTTCACTAATGTAGTATGTAGTACCTGGATTCTTCCAACTCGTATAATTTGGTATAGCAAAATTATCACCTGAGACTCTAGATTATAGCAGCTGCTTTTTGTATTGTAGCTAGTATTTGCCTTGACATTTGAGACTGGGAACCATACAACTGTATAGTTAAGGGAAGATGGAGTGCTTCCTTTAATGAAGTACTTCAATCAGGGATTTTTTTAGTGTATATGGTATTTGATTAATTAAATTGTTAGAGGCATGTATGAATTGCCACAATAAAATCCACTATTATGTATAATTATTATTCACAATTTTAAAAATTAAAAAAATACTTATTTTCAAATTGGGATGCCTTTTGTGTTATTGCTGAGTTATTAGCATTCCCTTTGTATTTTGAGTATGAATCCCCTATCAGATATATTATTTGCAAATAGTTTCTCCCATTCTGTGGGTTACCTTTCCTCTTGATAGCATCTTTTGAAAAGACAGTTCTCAGTTTTGATGAAGTACAAAGTATTTGTTTTTCCTTTGTTTATTTTCTTTTGGTGATCTAAGACCCCACTGTCTAATCCAAGGTGATAGAGACTTGATCTATGTTTTCTCCCCAGAATTCTATATCATTAGGTGATTCATTTGGGTTAATACGTGTATACAGGATGAAATAGTGGGCTAGCATTCCTGCATATCCAGTTGTCCCAGCAACATCCATTGTAAAACTATTTTTTCCTTGTTGAATTGTCTAGGCACTCTTATTAAAAAAAACAATTGAGGGCTGGAGTGGTGGCTCAGTGGTTTTGGTGCTTGCCTGGCATGTGTGAGGACAAGAGTTCAAACCCCAGCACAACGTACACAATAAAGTGTTGGAGGAACAAAAGTCACATGAAAAACTAAATAAAATTCTCTCTTTCTCTTTCTCCTTCTCTCTCTCTCTCACATACACACACACACACACACTCACTGTCCCTCTCTCTCTTAAAAGAAAAAAACAAAACAATTGAGGCTAGATGTATAGGTATACATCTACACTCCGAATTCCATTCCATTGATTTGTGTGTTTTTATGCTAGTAGTATATCACATTATCTTAATTATTGACCCTCAGAAGTAAGTTTGAAATCAGGAAGTAGGAATCCTCCAATTTTGAGCCTGTATTGCAAGTCTGTTTGGGCTATTCTGGGTCTTATAAATTTCTCTATGAACTTTAGGATCAGCTTATCAAACTCTCTTCAAAAAGGAATCATAACCAGATGTGGTAGTGCATGCCTGTCATCACAGCGACTCAGGAGGCTGAGGAAGGAGGATCATTAGTTTGGGGTTAGCCTCTGCAACTTAATGAGGCTGTACGCAACTTAGCGAGACCCTGTCTCAAAATAAAAAAGAAAAAGAGGGCTGGAGTGGTGGCTCAGTAGTTGGAGCACTTGCCTGGCATGTGCAAAGACCCAGGTAGAAATCCCAGTACCGCGTACACAACTAAGTGTCAGAGAAACAAAGGCCAGATGGAAAAATAAATAAAATTGATTCTTTTTCTCTCCCTCTCTTTTTTTTTTTTCTAAGAGAGAAGGACAGTGAGAGAGAGAGAGAGTATCAATTTTTATTGAGTTTTTCACATTGCTTTCATTGCTCTGACACTTAGTTGTATACATGGGTACTGGGGTTTGAACCCGTGTACTTGCACATGCTGGGCAAGCACCGTAACCGCTGAGCCACCACTCCAGTCCTCTCTCCCTCTCTTTTAAAAAAATAAAAATAAAAATAAAAAAAATAAAAAGAGCTGGAGATGTAACTCAGTGGTTACGTGTCCCTGGTTTCAATCTCAGGTATCAAAACAAAACAAAACAAAACAAAAACCAAACAGACAAAATTTGATAAAAATTGCTTTGAAACTATAGATTAGTTTCAAGATTTTGCCATATTAATCCATGAACATGGAGTCTCTTTGAATTTATTTAGGCCTCCTTTAATATCTTTCAACAGCATGTAGTTTCCTATGTACCACACTGGGTATATCTTTTGTTTAGTTTATTCCTGTCTATTTATTGTTACTGGTGCTATTATAAATGGAATTCTTTTCTTTCTTTTTTTAAAGAGAGAGAGGGACAGTGAGAGAAAGGTAGAATCGTTTTTTTAATTTAGTTTTTCATGTGGCTTTT
>PVKS010046108.1:0-13461 GCA_004027875.1 Aplodontia rufa
ATGTGTATATATATAAAGACAGAGATGGACAGAGGGAGAGAGAGAAAGAGAATTAATTTTATTTAGTTTTTCATCTGGTTTTTGTTGCTCTGACACTTCTTTGTGTATGTGGTTCTGGGGTTCGAACCTGCGTCCTCACATATGCAAGGCAAGTGCTGCAACCATTGATCCACTTCTCCATTTTTAAAAGTGTATTTCAGCAGGTATAGGAAACAGACAATTCTTGCATTAATAGAAAATTCTGTCAACATTTAACATGCTTGCATTCTTTAGTGTGGAAATTTTTGTGTAATTGTATCTCCATATGTGCAAAAGTTTATGTGCACACTAAAGCATGACTTTAACAAAGAAAAGACTGGAAGCAAGTTAAAGATCCATCAATAAAATTCTGGTTCTGTGTGTGTGCTACATATTTAAATATATTTTCATATAAATACATTTGTAGAACAACCAATAAATGGTAGCTTTATAGGTGATGATGTAGAATTGTCTCCCAGATACAATTTCAGGAAAAAGAAGCAATACATGTACCTGGTAGACTATCACTTGTGTAGAACGGTGTTCCCTTCCACCTGTGCGCATGTGGGGCCTGTCTCCAGGTGGGGCTCAGGAAGCCTACCACAATGATTGTGGTTCTTAAACCAAGCACAGATTGAAAATGGCAGGGACAAAACTGCATCTGTACTGAACATGTGCAGGGTTTTTCTTGTCGTTATTCTCTAAACATCATGGCACATCAACTATACGTGGTGCTTACCTTGTATTAGGTATTGAAGTAACCAAGAGATGATTTAAAGTAGGGGTGAGGTTATGCATGGATTATTTGCAAAACAACACCATTTTATGTAAGGAACTTGATCACCCTTGGATTTTGGTATCTGCAGGTGTGTCTTGCAACCAGTTTCCTGAGCATACCAAGAGACAGATGTAAATTAATTGTTTGTAGAAGTGTGTATATGTAGAGGGTGGGTAGGAGAAAGGTTTCTGTGTCCCCAAGTAACTGCAGCCAGTTGGGGATGGCTGGAAGGGCAGAGGGTAGACTAGGCAGATGTGTGTTTGGCCTCCATTGTTTGGAAGCCACCATTTTGGGGGCAAATTCCAGTGGCTCAGAGCCCCAGCATCTGCACATACATAATGGGTGGAATGACTTTTTACATGTGTAGGGATCCAGGAGAAGGGGAGGTATGGATATGGATGGGATTCATCCCCTGGAGGCTCCCTGGGCTCCTGGTGAATCCTTGAGAGAGTTAGATGCATGTTATCTCTTGCAGAAGCAGCCACAGAGGAGGAGAAATCGCTGAGCAGGACAATGATGAAATACTGGGCTAATTTTGCTCGGACAGGGTAGGTTAACCTGCTGGCCTCCCCCATCCAAGGTCCTGGAAGACGAAAATGTCATCCCCATGTCTGTTTTCACCTCCAGGAATCCTAATGGTGATGGTGTGCCTCAGTGGCCGGTCTACAATCAGCTGGAGCAGTACATGATGCTGGATTTGGACATGAAGATTGGACAGAGATTGAAAGAGCAGAGAGTGGAATTTTGGACCCAGACCTTGCCCTTGATCATGTCACCCTCTGGAGATCTACTCAGTTCTCATTCCTCCTTAATCTTCTTTTCTCTGTCTCTGCCATTGTTTTTCTCTTTTGCTCCTTAGAAATCATCTCTATGTGATTCTGATTTTCTTCCTTCCAAGATGCTCCTTCGATCATTAACTTTGTTCTCAGATTAGCTGTTTTATATGGGGATCTTTGAGGAATAAGCTGCTTTAGCTGATGTTTTATGACTTAGGAATGAATGCTCTTTATGATATTCTTTTCAACATCAAAAAATGCAGTTTGTCTTGGAAGGCAATAGGATTAGTTGTTATAACAACGATCTTGGTGCCATGTGAAATAAAATCAGATTATGAAATACATATGTGAAACAGAGCAATTCTGTGCCCCCAGCATCCAAGATGTGTTGTTGCTTGTGTATTTCCAAAAATGTGACTCCCTAATGCCCACCAGGGTAGCTTTGGCCACAAGCTAAGTATGGATGTCCTAGACATTTCCAGGTTAAAACTTCTTCTCTTTTCTGGCTCTGCAAGTTAAGTGGGGTAGGTGTGGATAATTTGGAGAGTATTTTTCTTAGCAATGGAAACCAGACATCATCCAGGGTCAAGTACCTAATGTCAAAAACCAAGGGGCAAGTCGGGGATGCCAAGGAGAAATGAGGTTCCCTGATGGGGTCAAGACTAATCCCCATTCAGTAAATCCAGATTGTGTGCCTGATGGACCCCAGACATTTCTCCATGGGGATACCATGGTGAACAAATGCTTGATTTCCACAAACGGCATGCAGACAGACATGAAGCAAGCAGCTGAGTATCTTAGGGTGCTTGTTTGTAAGTACTATTCAGGAAAAGCAAGTTGTCTCAAGAAAGTGTAACAGAGGGGACTTTATTTAGATGGAAGTCTTGAGATTCTTTAGAGAAATAGCATTTTCATTAAGAAAGATTGAATTGACATTAGCCACATGATAGTTAAGGAGAATGCTGTACATATCAATATCTGGATATTTTGCCCATACAATGCATATCCATATAATATATATGTAATTCCCCAGGGTAATTCTTTTTTTCTTTGATCACTTCAAATTTACATAGGAGGTGCATGAATAGGAGAGGGTTTTCTAAGATGCCAGTAACTTCAAGTTTATATGGCTCAGATATCTGTAATAGCCTGCATCTACTATATGTTAAAAATAAGCTGCAGAGGGCTAATTTAGGCATTGATACTCAGAAAAAATAAAAGAATAGCCACAAAATACCACTCAACTCATTAAAAATGCCATCATATTGAATGACATTACACATATCATTTATCTACTGTTGGCAGTTTCAGCATCCTCAAATTTGTTTCTGATTTTGGCAGGGGTCTTGCGAGGTGGAGCACATGTCCAGGTCACCCAGATAGAGGGCCTTCCCTCCTGCTTCTCATCAACATGCAATTAGATGGTCTATGGTATTAAAATTGATATATAAGTGGACCTGCCATCATTTTTTCTTTTCCTTAAGGCTTTTCCACCTATGGTGTAAGTAGAAGAATCATTTGCATAGATTTTCATTTTAATCCTGAAGGCCAACTTCCTAGGGCAACTGAAATGTAACCTTATTGGATAGGACCTGTATATCTATTTTTTTCAGTTTGTAGGCATTGTGACATCCATCTTTGATTCAGAACTACTAAGTCTTAACCCTGTGGCAATGCATATTTTCCAAGATGCTAGAGTAAAAAAATTCTGAATATTTATGGACATAATTTGATGAGCATTTTTGGGAATGATTCTTTAACTTTTAAATACTATTTATGGCATCTAGCTTTGCAGAAGATAGTGTGACCAAAGGTGAGTTCTGTTTTGAAATTACTCTTCTTATGAGCCGAGCATGGTGGCACTCACCTGTAATCCCATCCACTCAGGATGCTGAGGCAGGAAGATTGCAATTTCAAGGCCAGTCTTAGTCACATAGTGAGGTCCTAATCAACTTTGTGAGACAATGTCTCAAAATAAAATATAAAAAGGGACAGGAATGTGATTCAGTGGTAAAGTGCACCTGGGTTCAATCCCAAATACCAATAAATAGATAAGTAAGTAAAGTTACCGTTGTTATACTCTGCAAATTCCCTTTCCTAAGGAGTCACACCACTTTACACTTACCAGCTATCCAAGTACATATCATGTGTTGCAGTCATGTCTGCTTTTTCATCATTTTAAGAAGATAAAATACATAATTTTCTTATTGTGAAATAAATAATTTAGTTTTAAATACACACTCTTCCCATTTTGTCCCCTTACAATCATGAACCTGATTCATTAAATCAAACCAAACCAAAACACAGACAAACCAGATCAGTCTTTCCCATGTCCAGCAGAGGGCAGCACCGAGACAGGGAAACCACTTCTGTCCCTGGGAGGCTCCTGGGATGTTGGTGACAGTTGAGACACTGAAGAAAGGGAACAGAATAGAAACCATGACAAATAGTTAAATCAGACACTGCTATCAGGCATTGTTGTCCTTTGTCTTTGTAGAATCAGAACAGGGAAGCGATACCATCCATAACCTAAAAAGACTAAAATCACAGGTAGGGGAGAGGTGGGAGCTAGCAGTTTTCTAGTCTTTGTGCCTCCTGGGCAAGTTTCAAAGGAGCCTCAGATAAAGGGAAAAAGGAGTCCCTCTTCTTAGGGCTCAGGTTCCTTCTCTTCTTTTGAGGGCTTTTTGAACTCTGGACCTTTCACCCAGTCCCAAAGCCCAATTCTGCCTCTCAGCCTCTGGCTGTAGTTGCAGGTCACTGCTTCCATCCAGGTGGTAGAGGTGGGGAGAGGGGACCCTGCATGGGCCTTGCTCCTGGGAAGCCATCCCCACCTGCTTCTGCCCTGTCACCCATCTACCAGACGAGCCTCTCTTCCCTCTGCTGAGATCATTGCATTCCTCACAGCCCTGTGCTCTGCTCAAATTTGTGCTAAGAGTGTGCCTCATTTCCTTCCTGGGAAGGCAGGGCAAGGAAGAAACACCTCGACTGTGTCAAACACAAGGGGATTCCCTGATGAAGCTTGCTGTGCTCTGTGGACAGGTTGGAACTCAGATGTGGACTGAAGGGAAGGACAGGAAGGGGACGGCCAGCAATAATGAGGTGGAACCATGGCCATGAGAGTGCAGGGTTGTGAGGGGCCAGCCCAGCTGGCAGCAGGGTTGATGCTGATAAGGTTGCTGCAGCACATCCTGGGGATGTAGGGGACGGCTTTAATACCTTGACCTGCAGGAAACATACATCATTTCTTTTTAAACAGGAGTGAACCTCCTAGTTCATTTTCTGTTGCTGTAACAAAATATCTGAGGCTGAGTACTATTATAAAGGAAAGAAGTTTAACCCACAGTTCTGGAGGTTGGAGAGATGATGGTGCTGGCATCTACTTGGCAGTGGTGCAGACTTCATGGCCAGTGGCATCACAATCATGAGAGCATGTTTAGAAGAGATCACATGGAAGGACAGCAGGTCAGAGACCTGAAAAGGCCATGCTCACATTTTTTTATGGTAATAACCTGCTCTTATAGGAACCAGCCTAATCCTTCTAATCTTCTAATCCTTCTAATACTAATCTTTTCTTAGGATGAGACCCCCCAAGTGACTTCATTAACTCCCACTTGGACCATGATTCAAGATTATATCAAACTCTCAATGAAGCCACACTGGGACCAAACATCCATCATGTGAGCCCCTGGGGAACACGCTGAAAACCATTCCAAACCAAACCACAGCAGGAACGATGTGATGAAAGGTGAGTCTATCCATCGGTCCATCTGTTACCTGTGCATCTACCTGTCCTCTTTCTTTGTCTCTTAATATAACTGTAATGAAGCTTTATTCGCCTCCCAGAGTTTTCCTGTGTGAGAGGCAATCATTCCAATTAATGTACATTTAAGCTGGATTTCTGTTAGTACATACAATAGAATCTTGACTAACATAATTGCATCATCTCACCATTTTATTCTACCCTAAAACTATAATTTACATGGTCCACCATAATTGTGTCTGTTTCAATAATGCCTCTGTTATCAGATAATTCTTAATGCTAATGCTGGGCACTAACTTGAGTGTTTTTTACATTGAATGTAGTACACATACAAGAAAGTTTGCATGTATATATGCACATATACAATATATTATGTGCAATGTATTACGTCTTGATGAATGCACATAAACTGATCACACTTGGGGAATTAGCAGATCAAGAAACAGAACGTCATCAGCATCCTGGAGGCCCTCCTGAGCTCAGCTGCAGGCCCTGCCCACTACCCCTTTCTGCCCATCTTTCTTCACAGACAACCACTGTCCATGCAGTGTGTGCTAGGCTTTACTTTTTCAGTTCTGTGCTTTATATTAACAAAATCATGTACTCATATGTCTGGCTTGTTTCCTTTCCCATGGGGTGTGTGAGACTTACCTGTGCTATTGTATGTGGCCATAATTTGTCCATTATCAGTGTTGTACATCTGTCCACCATGTGAATGTGCCCTGGTTTATCCCTTCTATTCTTGTTGGGCGTTTGAATATAAGTTCAATATGCTCAGCTTGTCATACCAAAATACCATACATTGGGTAGGGTAAATACTAGAAATTCATTTTAGCACAGTTCTGGAGACTAGCGGTTCCAGGTTGAAAGTGTGAGCTGACTCTGTTCCTGGTCTCCGCCTGGCTTGTTGGTGTCTACTTCCTCACCATGTCCCAACATGGTCTTTCTTCTGGGCACATGGTCTAGTGTCACTTCTTCCTATAATGATGCCATTTTCCTTCACTAGAACCCTACCTTTATGACCCATTTAATCTTAGTCACCTCTATGAATGCTTTGTCTCCAAATACAGTCACATTGAGTTTCAGAGTTCAACATAGGGATTGTAAGGGGGATGATGGGCATAACTGAGCCTACTACAGATAGTTTCTACTTAGAGGTTCTCCAGACTATGCTGATATGAGTATTCTAGAACATGTCTTCTAATAAGAACATGCATGCATTTCTCTTGAATATATTCCAGAAGTGGCTTTGCTGGGTCATAGGGGTTCCATACATTAACTCTAGTAGCTACACCAGAACATCTTCCAGAGGGGTTGAACTAGTGTGCTCTCCTGACCACAGGGTAAAGATTATTCCATGTTGATGTTCAAAGAGATTTCAGAAGCACTGCTGCATTTTGGTTCTTACTCATGATGGTGGACCTCCTGGCTTTGTTTTACTGTATGAAACTGTTGATAGAAGTGCATGCTCCAAGGAGGTCACTTACTGGGGAAGGAGGACCAGGGATGGTTGGTTGGTGATTTAAGATCCAGGAAGTCCTTGTCCATCATCAACTACTGAGGTGACTTCATCAAGACCCATCATTACTGCTGCCATATCCTTGAGTCTCAGGAAGTTTTTTCCTTTTGAAACTCAGATGTCTGGACAGAAATCACATTATGTTGACCTCTGCCAAAGACCTTCTGATGCGCAGATGTAATTTGTGTTGAGAGCCCCAGGAGCCAGTGCTACAATTAGAGAGGCAGAGATCTGTGGGAATCTTTGTTCTGGTGGTAGATGTAAAAATGGGGAGCTGTCCTTCTCATAATCATAAGTGGGGGTTACTTGCACCCTCATTTGTATGGGTTCCTATTACCTCTCAATTCTGAGAGTCCTTTTCTTTCTCCATTTTACACTTCGCCCTTCCTGCTCATCAGCTTCCACTTCCTCTGCTCTAAAAGCAGATCTTGCTGCTCTGTCAACCTTCCAGCTTCCAAAATGCTTTCATCTCCTCTCCATCTGTTTATTTATATTTATTTGTCCCTTAAAGAACTTTTATTTACTATCTTTCTTTTTAAATGAGGAAAGAATAGAAATTGCCTAAACCTTTTTTCTACACAGGAAGTTGCAAATTGCTCTTTTTAAAGCTTAGATATTTAAAAATAACATTTCTCTCATTTTTGACAGCATATTGCATTACAGAGTATGAGTATTCAATAAATTATTTTACCATTCACTGTTGTTGGTCATTCAAAATATTTCAGATTGTTTATTATTCATAACTTCCCTGAGGTGAATATCTGATGTGTCTGTATCTTTGGGCTCACTCAGAATTAGTCCTAGAGAATGGTATTTTGAAATATAGGTTTATGGGGCTGGAGCGGTGGCTCAGCGGTTTCGATGCTTGCCTGGCAAGCGCGAGGACCCGGGTTCAAACCCCAGCACCACGTACACAACTAAGTGTTAGAGCAACTAAGACCATGTGAAAAACTAAATAAAGTTGTTAAAAAAATAGGTTTATTATTACTTGGTATGGCAAGGCGAAGGCCATCAGCTTGGGAGATGATTGATGTTGAACAGAAAGTTTGTTACAGTTTCCAAGTCTAGAGGCAGTTTGTGCAGGTAGAGAGGGAACACATGGGGTAGCTCTGGGGTCTTCATCAAGTGGATTGGGCTGTCTACCAAAAGCTGTGTAGGGATCAAGGAAAGAGTTAAGATGGAGTAAGCAGGGTCAGGTTGCTTAGTTTGAATAATTGCACTGTGTTCTGTGGCTCAGAGGCTGATCCCTCTTCCACCTGTCCCTGGTGTGATTAGGGAAGTAAATTAGTGGTCCAGAGGATGAGAGTGCAAAGAAAGAGTTAGTTGGGGTGAAGATAAGTTAGTTTGTACAGGAAAGGAAGGCTCATAGGAAAGTAGTAAGCCAAGGGTTCAGATGTCAAAGTATCAGAGAGAGAAAATAAACAATGGGCCTGTACAAAGACCAGGACAATGGAGATGCTCCTTTTAAGTGCTAGGAGAGATTTTTACCAAATTGCCCCAAGAAAACATGTCATTCCATACTCTTGCCAATGCAGTGGGTACAGTTTGGGTATCTGGTTTGAATTTGCATGCATCTCTGTGTATACTAGTGGCTTATTAAAGTGACTTTTTAATAGAAGTCACTGGTCATGGCTGTAGTCTCAGGTACTTGGGAGGCTGGGGCAGGGGGATGAGTTGATACCAGAATCTCAGAGCCAGCCAACCTTGTCAACATACTGAAACATAGTGAAAACCCATCCCTCTCTCTCTCTCTCTCACACACACACCATACACACAGACATTTTGCATGTGAGTAGCTTTTATACCAATTGGAGTCTCTCTTGATTGATAGAATGGTGGGGGACAGTGTAGTGACATATAATTCACCCCAACCTACCCTACACTGATGTGCTCATGATCTGTGTCTGTAGAAGAAAAGGTAGGAACAGACTGTAAATTAGAGAATCTACAATTCTGCAATTCTCCCTAGTCTGCCAATGGGTCCATGAAGCTTTAGATAGATTTTATCACACCTGTGACCTGCCAGTGTGAATACACAGAGCCAGCACCAATAGAACCTGGGTTGGGACAAACCTTTGCGCACCCCAAGTTTTTGGAGAAGTGCATGTTCCTTATTCTTGTTGAATCTTATGCAAGTCCCCAAAGCCAAGCTTTCCCATGCAGTGGATTAACCATGTTTGAAAAGGAGAGCTCACCTCCCCCTCTCAGGCAGTGTGTGGGGTTTCTCTCAGTCACTCTGCTGGTGCCACCAAATAGCTTCCTGCTTCTGTCTGATTCTACTTTTGATAATGCCCTTTTTGTTTTGTAATTTCCTGGATTAATTTCTTTCAATGGTTCCCCATTGTCTGGGCATGAAGTCTGAGGGAGCTCAGCATTCAAACTCTGTTCACCTTTCTAGTTCAACTGGTACTGCTGGGAAGTGCCCAAGCCTGCCTGGGACTACTGCTCATGCTGTCTCTTCTCTGCTCCTCCAAATCCTGCCCATCTCTTAATACCCAGTACCCTCAGCAGACATAACTGATGGTGCTTTAACAGACATAAAAACGAGAATTCTCAAAGCAAGAAATCACACAAAACCTTCTTTTATTTTTGAGGTCATTATTTACTCTAATGTTTATGATATAATCTACTGTTTGACTTTTGCTGAACACTTTCTGGGTTATAATTCAGTCTTAATTTTCTACATCTAATTTTTTACATTTTTTTCTGAACATCCTTTCTTATTAAAAAAGCTAAAGAAAACCTCACAGAACATCCCTTGCAAACAGGGACTGTTTTTGCAACTGGGCTCTTGTGATTTGATTCAAAGAAATACAAACTCTCAGTGTATATATTTATTCCTGGAGTTGGGCAGGGTCTGTTGGCCAGACTTTAAATCATTATTATCACAGTTGCTATTTATTTGTTGTCTATTAGAAAAATAATTCCTAATATAAAACTCACAGTCTAATGTATAATATTTGTGGCTTGTATTGCCAGGAGTTCAGTAAATTTGCCCCAATTTCTTTGGCCATAGACAGACCATATTTCCCAGCCTCACTTGTGCTTGGATTGATCATGGACTGAGTCCTTCCCTGGAGTATGAGGGGCAGGGAAGAGAGCCTCATTCAGGAAGGACCCTGGAGCTCCTGTGGTCACTCCTCCATCCTCCTCTGTCTCCAGCTAACTGCAGTCAACACCCATGACAACTAGGGAAGCAATAAGTTAAAGGATGCAAAGCTACAGTAGTCTAGATTTGGTTCAGCAAACTATAGTCCAAGGGCCAAATTGGTCCCAGAGTGTATTTATAAAACTAAAATTGTTTTGAAACACAGCCCTGCCCGTGTGCTCATGTATAGTCTAGGACTGGGCAGCTGCCTCAGAGCCTGCTTTCCATCACCCCGGTCAATGTCAACGAATGACCATGGAGCAAATGCCACACTGTTGACCAAAACAATATTCTAGTTGCTTACATAAGTAAAATAAGGGGCTGGAGTGGTCGCTCAGTGATTAAGGTGCTTGCCTGGCATGTACAAGGATCAGGGTTCAAAACCCAGCCCCACATACACAACTAAGTGTTGGAACAACAAAAACCAGATGAAAAACTAAATAAAATGGATTTTCACTTTCTCTCTCACTATCCATCTCTCTTTCTTTAAAAAAAAAAAGGAAAATAAGTAATTGGAATTAGGGCCTATTTACTACTGCAGCTGAATGTGCTCTCACTCATGCATTCTTTCTCAGTGCTCTGAGGTGGATGGCTGAGTGCCAGGAGTCTGTGCCATTTATGTCCATGGGGTGTACAACTCTCCATTCTGGGATGAACCTACAGTTCAAAATTTCCTCAGACACACTGACACCATCAGTCTTAGTACTGGATTTGCCACATGAGATGTGTCTGAAAAAGGGTCCAAGGATCCACAAGAGAGAAGAGGAAATTGAGACAGAATCAGTGGGCATATGTAACAGAAAAGAATTTCAGCATATGTCAGTGATAGGCATGGTGAGGTTCATTTAGGAAGTAAATACACATGCAAGGAGAATGTGAGCTATCTCCGGAGTTAGAAGACCCTCCTCGGGTTGGGACTCCAATGCTCATAGAGAGCTGTACTTAGGGGCTTGATGGGTGGTGCAGCCAGGTGCAGCTGCACAATTTCAAGCCAGGTTACCCTGTGTTTGCTCATTTCCCTCAGTTTATAAGGTGGCAAGCCAAGCATGTTGCTCAGGAGTTACAACTGTTCCTAACACTTTTTGCATCTTTATGGCTCAGGGGGTTTCCATCAAAACTTAGTATAATTCGTTCTTTATCCTAAATCCCTCTTTCAGATTGAGCCCAGGAGTCTGATGCCATTTTGACAATACAGCAGCAAGAGCCCTGGAAGGTGTAAATGTCATGCAATAGCAGCCTGATGATGGGAATATCAACAGGAAGAAGTCTCCTGAAATCCAAGGAAATGACTGCAGTGATGATGGTTCTTGACAAAGCCAGGCTTGTCACCTAAGGGGGTCATTAAGGGTGGTCAAGGTTGTATTGTCTTTATATTAGTGTATTGGTCAGGGTTCTCCAGAGGAACAAAATCAACAGGATATACATATATATATGATTAGGTGATCCCACAGTGGCCTGGAAGAACCAGTATCTGTGCAGTACAGGATGCTAAAGCCACAGAGCTGAAGGGATCAATGATGTTACCCAAGTCTGGAACTGAAGGTCTGGAAGATCCCTGCAGAATTGCTGGGCAGAGTCCACTTTGGAAGAATGGAGAAGCTAGAGCTGATATCCTCAGAAGATCACAAGCAATCCAGAACCCACTCAAGAAGAATCAGACTTGCATCTGTTTGTGTAAATTATAATACTCAAGACATTCCTTCAGAGTGTAGCATACCTCCTCCTGGGTCACACTCTGTACCTCGCCTCTAGAGCCCTGCTTATCCTTAGATCTAGTTATAGGCCTAGATGCAACAATGGCTGGGGAGGGTGGGTCCTGAGAAGGATCAACATTTTCAGGTGAGCAACTGAATCATGAAGGCTCATTGCTGTTTCCACAGACAGAGCAATTACTGAATGACTATCAACTGCCTACAGTTCACTTTCCACACTAACTTATTTTCAGATATACATTTTTTGTGAACCAGAGGAATTTTTACTTATAATTTTTTTATATTCACCATTGCTTTAATTTGAACAGTGTTATGTTTCTCATGCTTATCCTTAATTTATTTCAATTTATAAAAATTTTCCACCATTGGAAATCAGGCACAAATCTTTTTTTTTTTAAATGAGTGTATTAAAGTAAGAAAGTTCATCTGTATATAAAAACTAGTACTAATAATACAGGATACTATGCTCTTATGGTGTCAAACTTTAATTGAAAACCATGGAGACTTTTTTTTTTTAATAGAGAGGGACAGTGTGTGAGAGAGAGAGGAAATCAATTTTATTTAGTTCTTCATGTGACTTTTGTTGCTCTGACATTTTATTGTGAATGTGCTATTGGGGTTCAAACCCACATCTTCACAAATGCCAGACAAGAGCAGTAACTGCTGAGCCATGGCCTATCCCCGAGAGAAACTCTTTAACTGCATAACATTTACTTGGGAATAATTAGGGATCAGTGCAACAGGAAGCCAGCACTGCATGGAAGCCATGGTGTATTTGAAGGCTGTTGAAGGGAAGATTAAAGGCAAAACGAGGAGCATTGCATTAGCTGATTTGAAGCAATATTCTTTGGCCAGAAGCACTAGTAACAGAGGCTTCAAAGGTTGATAGTCATGGTGGCAGCAGTGCAGGGATGGACAGCCAGCAGCCAGGCTGGCATTCTCAGAGCACTTGTCTTTGCACGATCTTGTGCTAATCTTTGTTTAAGCCTGTGGTTCTGGATGAAGCTTTTGTGTTAGCTCCTGTTGTCAGGCATGCATGTGTGAGATCCCTTCTCCCATAACCTCCCAACTTTATTTATTTAATTTAATTTTGTTAGGGCTTTGGACAAATGACTCCATTGCCATTTTGGCAACTTAAATAATGGCAAAAACAAAAACAAACAACTAAATCTCATGATATCAGTGTGAGAAAAATAGTTTCTAAAATCAGCCTACATGTAGGCTGCAAGTTTAGGTTTTGTGGGAAGATGATTTTGGACTCTAGATTCATACGAGCCACCCTCTTCCCAGCTCTTTTTTTTTTTTAGAAAGGATCCCCAATTCATCCAGGGAATTCCCAGACTCCTGGTCTACCAGCATAATGTTCACCACAGTGTATTCCTCATTAATCCCATGAGCAATAGGCTAAGTTGAGGGAAGGGCCGGTTGCACACCGGCTTGCTTATTTGATGTTTGCACTTCATATATCTGGTGAGTTGATCAATGGATGTGAGGAGGTTTGGGAGGTTAATTTGGAGACCACAGAAGGAGCTATTTTCGCAAGTCCTGCCCAGCTACTGAGCAATTCAGGCACACACATAGGATTTTACTCTATAGTAGTTCATGTAGAAAATCTTAGAGTTTTTGCTAAAGGAAAACCAACTGGTACATAAACCCAAAGGGCTAAGTCATCTATAGCTAAAATGACACAGGGAAATCAGCATGCTAAGTGACCATGAGATCTGTCAAGAGGCTTAGGAGACTCAGACTT
>PVKS010046109.1:0-13466 GCA_004027875.1 Aplodontia rufa
TTCTCTCATCTGTGGAAGCTAGAATACATGGGGAAGCAGTAGGTTAAATGGCTAACCTAACAATAACTTCAAATTGTATGATTCTCAGCGTAATAGGGGGATGGCTCCCTAGGATACTTGGAGGCGTAGGGAGGGGGGTGGGGGAGGGTATTTGAAGAACTCCTAGGATACTGGAGAGTGGGAATATAGGGGAACCATCTAAGAAGCAGATGTTATTCCTCCACGAGATACCCATTTAATGCAAGAGTTCTTCTGGGGGAAACTGCAACAGGTAAAACACAAGGTAGTCATCTATGTTTTGGCATTACCCCTGGATGACTATGTATATATACATTGGTTATTGATGGTTTGATAATGTTTCCCTCTCATTTGTATCTCTATATACTCTTAATAAAAAAATAGAAAAATAAAAATATAAAAAACTAAAAAAAATTGATTCTTTCTCTCTCTCACTGTTCTTCTTAAAGAAAAATCAACTAAGCACAAAAAAGAGACACAGAAAAAAGGAAGATCAAAGAAGGAAGAAACATACAAGGAATAAACATAAAATGAAAAATTTCTTTTCTATCAGCAATTACTTCAGATGTGAGCTGATTAAAATTATAATCCAAAGTCATAGATTGCCAGAATGAATTCAAAAGAAAGAAAATAAAACCCCATGATTTAACTGGCTGTTGTCTTTAAGAGGCTTGTGTTAGACCCAATCACACAAATAATTTAAAATGAAACTCAAAAAAGTGTCATACTCATAAATGTCAATTCACAAAAATGATAAATTACAAATAAACTCACACCAAAAAATCAGACCTCTACTCTTAATGAAACAAAATTTCCAAAATTAAATGAAGAAATAGTGCTAAACTGCACTTTGAGAATTAAAATATTATTTCCAATCATGGATAGAACCATATAAAATATAAGGTAATAGAGAAATAAGAAAATAGGAGATTTCAATATAATTATTAAAAAAAACTGTGCCTGTACTAGAACTTAAGATTGATCAAGCTACGTTATATGCATGTACAAATGTGGCATGAGGAATCTATTAGAAAATGCATGAGAAAATAAATTGAAAATTTATCATAGAAAATGTATGTGATGAAGCTAAAGAAATGCTGAGAAGTCAGTTTATAGCTATAAATGAACATATTAAAAAGAAGAAAGATCTATCAATCAATTAACTTTACCCCTTATGGAAAAAAATAAATTGAAAGCTAGTTGAAGAAAGGAAATAGAAAAGATTATAGGAGATATAAATAAAACAGAGGATGAATGTAAACAACAGCTTTATTGCTAATTTTATAGAAATTAATAGCATACCGTGAACATCTTTTGGTATACAAATTTTGCCTACATAGATGAAATGATATTTTTTCCTAGAAACACTCCATCTGCCTAAAGGAAATTGTGAAAACAAATAGAAAATGTAAAGAGATACGTAACCTGTGAAAGATTGTAATAAGTATGCTCCACCAACAACAAAAATGGCTAGCTGGTTTCACAGTTGAATTCTAGCAAACTTTCAAACTTCATCAATTTTTCATAAACTCTTCCAGAAATTGAAGATGAGGAGAAATTCTCAATATCATTTTATGAGGCAGCATTACCCTAACACCAAAAGCAGAAAAGATACTCTAGGAAAGTACAGATCGGCATCCCCTTGGAACACAGATGCAGAAATTTCAACAAAATACAGGCAAAATGTAGGAAATGACAGCAGAGATTGATATCTGACTGACCCTGGAGTGTGTTGATCTAATCTCTCCAGAGTAGAATCCACCAAAGCAAGCCCCTGAGACTTGATTAGACCTAAGTCCCACCCACTGGATCTCTATTAATAGAACTCTACAGAACCCCCAGCCTGTGAATGCACTGATTGGTCTGTGCTGACAAAATTCCAACTGACAGTACATTTCACTCCAAAGGAAGCTGAATTACTTTATCCATCTTCAGGCTTAGGCTACTCCAACTGGCAGCTCAGACAGCAACACCAAAAGAGAAAGTTGCTCCTGCCCTTGCTTTTAGTAAGTAATAGCTCACGAAGAAATAGAAAGTCAGTTGGGCATAGACAGACAGTGACCATTTATTCTCATTGACTGCTTTGACCATCTCAGTGAAGACTCTTCCATCATTTTTAATTGAGAATCATTTTACTTTCTTCTCTCTCTCCCTCTCTCTGTGTGTGTGTGTGTGTGTTCTTTATGTGCTCACTGGGTTCAGGACATATATAATATACATATTTGTTTCTTTTTTCTCATTATTAACATTTTTTATGTAGTTATCTTTCCTTGCCTTGTCTTTTGAAGGTTAGAATTTTTGGTTTACGTATTTTGTGTTTTTTTGTCTGTTTTCATTTGTTTATTTCTTTATCTCTTTTCTTCACCTGTTAACAGCCAAATTTTTCTATTCTTTCTCTCTCTCCCTTTATTTGGTTTCTCCTTTTCTTGTTCTTCCTTATAACCATCACCTTCTAAGTTGCTTCTGCATTCTCTCTGTTCACTCTTTGAAATTATAAACTTTTTTCTATATTCCTAGCATATTTCTTTTCTCTTAATTAACTATATTTTTGCCATTATTAAAATATTACTGCTGTGGATTACAGAGTTGAAAACTGCTGTTTGTTTTAAAGCCAGAGATAGTTCATGATTATTGTTTTTACTATTGACAATTACTCATTCCACCACTACTGTGTTTTCATTTGTGTGTGTGTGTTTCTGGTAATTAATGTTATAGATGTTATAGTAGGAACTGGGTGACTATTTTAATACTGTATATTGTTTGCATCAGTTGCTACTACTGTGTGTTTTATCCTATTCATTAAGGTGCTGGGAACACACATGGACACTACAAGTTTGCAGGGTAGAGACTCTGCAAACAAAAATCAGCACATCTTGCTCCACACACAAATTAATGGCACCCAATTTCCACTATATTTTAATGCAAAGAATAGAAAAGATAAAACCAAAATTAACATCCAGGCTCCAAATTGAAATAACAGTGGGCCTGCAGGGTCCAGCTATGGGCATCTTCTTCAGCAAAAACAGAGAATAAACACAAAGGCAGGAGATATCACACCTTCAAGGGAATCTCAATCTAGATCACTCTAGGATACTTTGGCAAGTAAAGAGTGTGCCCTAAAAAGGACCACACATAAGAATTCCCTCCCCAAAGCTGCATAAAACACACCACACAAATACAATAAATACATAAAAACAAGGTAATGTGCATCTTAAAGTTCATAATTTACCATAAACTGATCTCAAAGATATTGAAGTCAATAAAACATCAGATAAATAATTCAAAAGTCATTAGTGGTGGCTGAACAGTTGGAGCACTTGCCTAGCATGTGCGATGACCTGGGTTCAAACCCCAACACCACATATACAACTGGGTGTTGGAGAAATAAAGACCAGATAAAAAAATAAGTAAAATTGATTCTCTCTCTCTCTCTCTCTTTCTCACTTTCAATCTCTCTATTTTTAAAAAAATATAAATGAATTTCAGGAGAACACAGAAAAATGATTGAACGAATTAAGGAAGTCAGTACAGGATGTAAATGAGAAATTCAATAAGGGGATTGGAATAGCGAAAAAGAACCAAACAGACATTTTGGAAATGAAAGACACAATAAATCAAATGAAATGTTCAGTTGAAAGACTTATAGAATATACCAGTCTGAAGACTGGATCTCAGAGCTGGAAAACAAAATGGGCATCCTTGAACATTCAGACAATAATAAAGAAAAAAAGAAAGAAAAGTAATCATGATCAGAACATACAAGGACTCTGGGACATTAAGAAATCAAATTTAAGAATCATTGTAATTGGGGAGCATGTGTTGTTCAGGCTAAGGGATTTGATAACCTCTTTAGGGAAATAATAACAGAAAAATTTTCACATTCTTAATGAAGTGGACATCCAGACACATGATGCATTTACAACCCCACATACATAAGATTGAAAAAGGATCCCTCCACAACACATTATAATTAAAATGTCTAATATACCAAACAAGGATAGAATTTTAAAATCATCAAGAGAAAAATGTCAGTTCATATTTAGAGGCAAACATATCAGAATTACTTCTGATTTCTCAGCATAAACTCTAAATGCCAGGAGGGCTTGGAGTGATGTGTTACGGTCCTGAAAGAAAATAGCTGACACCCATGATGGCTATGCCCAGCAAAATTATTCTTTAATACTAAGCAGAAATAAAAATCTTCCAAGATAAGCAAAAACTAAAAGAATTTACAACTACTAAACTGGTCCTACAGAACTTAACAAAATACTCCACAAAGGAGAAATTTAAAAAAAAACACAGTTCACAAATGAACAAATCTCATTTGAAGTATAGTGAAGCAATTAAGAAGGACTAAATTAAGCATAATGGATAAATTCAATTGTCAAGAATTAATAAACATCTTTCTGTACCCATTTTGAAAAGAAATGATCTTAACTCTCCGATTAAAAGACAGACTGGCAGAATTAATTAAAAAACAAGACCCAACTTTATGTTGTTTGGAAGAGATGTACTTCACAATCAAAGAAAGCCACAGGCTGACAGTGAAAGGATGGAAACTGATATACAAAGAAAATGCAAACTGAAAGCAAGCCAAAGTACTTTCTCTAACATCTGAGAAACCACACTTCAAACCAAAACTAATCAGAAGAGACAAAGAATGTCACTTCATACTTATAAAGGGAACAATCCAACAAGAAAATATAACAATAATAAACATTTATGCCCCAAATGTGGATGCAAGTAATTTCACAAAAGAGACACTACTCAAATTGAAGCCTTGAACAGACCCCAGTACAATATTACTGAATGATTTCAACACATCTGTCTCAGCACTACATAGGTCACCCAGAAAAACTCAGTAAAGAATCCGGACCTAAAAAATATTATAAATCAGATGGACTTAATAGACCTTTATAGAATATTTCATCCAACAATGACTGATACACTTTCTTCTCAGCAGCTCATGGAAACTTCTCCAACATAGAATGTTTTTTAGGCCATAAAGCAACTCTTAGGAAATAAAAAAAAATTCTTCCTCACATCTTAGCAGATCATAAGGTTATGAAATTAGAAATCAACATGATAAAACCCTACAGAAACTATATAAAATGCATGGTGTTTAAATGATAAATTTATTTTATTTATCATTTAAATGTTAAATAAGGGATAGAGGAAATCAAGGGATAAATTAATTATTATTTTCAAATGAGAATAGTGATACAACATATCAGAACCTCTGGGACACAATTAAGAGGAAAGTTTATAGCTATGAATTTCTACATTAAAAAACCAGAAAGATCCCAAATAAACAACTTACTGATGGATCTCAAGGCGCTCAAAAAAGAACAAACCAACTCCAAAGTCAGTAGAATGAAGAAAATAATAAGATCAGAGCACAAATCAATGAAATTAAAAATACAAAACCACACAAAGAATCAGTGAAACTGAGAGATGTTTCTTGAAAAGATCAACAGAATTTATAAGCCCTTAGCCAAACTAACCAAAAGAAAAATAAATCCCAAATTAATTGGAGGAAAATCAGAAAGACCTTGGAGTTGGGGAAAAGTGCATTCCAAGTTGGGTCAAGACCAAAGCAGTGGTTGCACAGCGTTTCAGCAAGGTGGGTGAAAGAGAAAATTCAACATTGGCCCAGGGACTCAGAAATTTTTGTACAATAAACAAAGAAGAAATAATCCAGTTGAAGTGACCTGGCTGAAGTGCCAAAAGCAGTGATAACAGCACCCATACACAGTAGAGACAGGGAGAACACAGATTTGGTAAAGGAAAACCTGATTTCAAATAAGCTTCCTAAATTTAGCTGATCCAGAGACAACACTGTATACTGGTGCTTTAAAATTGCACTTAGTATCTCAAATTTCTTTTTCTCTCGATTTTAGCATTTTTAAAATGTAGTTATATTTTTCTCTCCTTGTCTTTAGAGAGTTTGTATATTTAGGATTGTATATTTTAGTTTGGTTTTATATTACTCTCATTTGTTTATTTCTCTTTCTCTCTTCTGACAGTCAGATTCTATTCTCTTCTTACCTGTCTCCTAGTATTTTGCTTCTCTATTTTTCCCTTATTCTTTATAAACCTTACCTGCTATCTCTCTTCTGCTTTCTCTGTTTACTTTTTTTATTAAGTAATTTATTTGTTAAACAATCAAACATACTTCTAATGATAAAATATAATATATATATATATATAAATTCTGAATATTAGTTTTCCTCCCCAAGAGCCCCCCCTCAATTATTCACCCTTATTCCTCCCCCTCCATCCTTCCCAATACATCTCTACAAAAGCCTTCGGTTGTATGTCATTACACCTTTTCTGGATTTAAAACATGAAAATTGACCCACTTTCTCAATGGCCAGGGTCTAGTTCCAGCCTCCACAGATGACTGAAGACATTCGACCCTTGCTTCTCTGGTTTATGCTGACTTACTCAGCATAATTTCTTCCATAGCCATTCATTTACCTTCAAAGGCTACAATATCATTGTTTCTAATTGCTGAGTAAAACTCCATGGTATATATTTACCATGGTTTTTGGATCCATTCATCCTGTGAGGGACATATGGGTTGTTTCCATAATTTAGCTATTGTAAATTGAGCTGCTATGAACATGGCTTTCACTGTGTCACTGTAATGTGCTGATTCTAAGTCCCCTGGAAAAATACCCAGGAGTGGAATAGCAGGCATATGGTGGGCTCGTCCCTAGTTTTTTGAGGATTCTCCACACTGCTTTCCAGGGGTCTGTACCAGTCTGCAGTTCCACCAACAGTGTGCTAGTGTGCCTATCTCTCTACAACCACTCCACCATCTATTATTGTTTATTTTCTTCATTTTTGCCATTCTGAGAGGTGTGAGGTGAAATCTTAATGTAGTTTTCATTTGCATTTCTCTGATTACTAGTGATTTAGAGCACTTTCTCACATGGGGGTTTTGGGTTTGTGGAATAAAGGGCAGCATTGCTCAGCCCTAGCACCCCAACCCCAGTCAGAAGGATCTGTTTACTTTTTGAAACTGTAAACATTTCTTTAACTTCCTAACACATTTTATTTTCACCTAATTGACTGTGTTTATACCATCTTTTGGAACTAATTGGCTTATATACCTCCTGCTCTCACCATTAATTCTAATAAAGTCATTGCTGCTGCAGATGATACAGTTAAAAACCAAATCCAGTTCATGATTATTGTTTTTACTGTTGACAATTGCTGAAACCAGTATTCCTGCTTTTTTGTGGTAATTAATATTGAAGAAATATCCAGTACAAACTGGATATTTACTTTAATTCTGTATATTACTTTAAATGGTTATTACTGATATTTATTTTGTCCTATTCTGTTAGTTGCTGGGGACAGTAAAATTTCACATGTAGAGAATCTGTTGCTGAACTAAACTCAACCAAAAGACAGCATTCTTGTTTCACACATAAATTAATGACACTCAATGTTCCTCCATACATTAATACAAAGAATGGAAGAGACAAAAACAAAACCAACAATTAGACTGTGTAATTCCCACCCCATTCAAGTTGGAGTAATCATTAATATACTAGACAACATAGTGTACACCTGCTGTCAAATTCCTGATCTAGTTTGTAGGGCTTTTTTTTTTTGTTGGTATTGTTGTTAAATACTGACCTATATAGGTGACAATAGTATTACAGACTTCAAAGTAGGCATAGTACATTTAAAATAGAGCTGAACATTTATTTCTGGCATTAGTGCCACTCCTGGCTTCCCCCCTACTTCTAAGGGGGGCTGGAAAGAGATTGAGGCACTTTAAGATCATAGAGTAGAGATCCTGCAACTGAGAAATACTCACAATTCAACCAAGAAACAGTGAACCTCACTTCACACACATTCTAATCCACCTGATCCCTGAATGTACTCCAACTCAAATGAGTGAGGAGACAAAAATCCCAAACCAATAACAGACTCAATGAAGAATCAGAGAGGGATTTCAGGTCTCATCCCCTGGCAAGTTCTCATATATCAAAAACAGAGAGAAGTCTCAGAACAAATAAGATAATTATGCACAAAAGGACACACATAAAAAAGAAGTGGGAGAATCCACCTCAACTGACGTGCAAGTTCAAAACCTCTGGAAACAGGCAAACAAATCTCCCTCAAAATCCCACAATCCCTCAACAAAGGATTACTCTGATAGTGAGATGCTTGAAATCACAGAGATTATAAAAACTGATTATTAAAATGTTCAATGAACTATATGAAGATCTAAGTAAGGAATTAAGATGGCAAGTATAGGAGATGAAAGACAACTTTAATAAAGAAATGAATAAAGAAAAAGAAACCAAGCAATAAAAAGAAACCAAGCAGAGCTCCTAGAAATTAAAGACATACTCAATCAAATTATAAATTCACATAAATGTACTACTTCAGATTAGAATGTGCAGTAAATAGAACCTCAGCCCTTGAAAATGTAACTTCAGGCCTTGAAGACAGGGTTGATGATCCTGAATAAAATGAATGCAAAAAAGGGGAAAATAGAGAAAATGATCAGAATATACAAGAATGCTGGGACAACATTACAAGACCAAACCTGAGACTCACTGGGATAGAAGAGAACATGGATATACAAACTAAAGGCATAATGAGCATTTTCAATGAAATAGTTACAGAAAAGTTTTCCCATTTCAGAAATGATATAGACAGCCACATACAAGAGGCTTACAGAACTCCAAATAGATCTATTCAAGTAACAGGCTCTCCAAGATATCATAATCAAAATACCTAACATAGAAAAGAAGAAAATACTAAAACCTGCCAGAAAGAAATATCAGGTCACATTTAGAGGCAAATCAATAAGACTGCTGTTTGCTCAATTCAGACCCTAAAATCAAGGAGGGCCTAGAATATGATATTCCAAGCCCCCAAAGGAAAAAAAAACCTGCCAGTCAGGGTTACTGTACCCAGCAAAGAAGCTGACTTTCAAATCTGATAGTGGAAAAAGAAATTTTCCTTGACAAGAAATAAGGTAAAAGAATTCATGAGCACCAAGCCAGCACTACAAAGAGTATTGTGCTAACACAAAGGAACTAAAAACAATTCCCAAAGCTCCCCAAATGAGTAAGTTCAACAGAGGAAAAACCTGATAAATGAGAAGAAAGACAGGAAAAAATCTGGCAAAAAAAAAAAAAAGAAAAAGAAAAAAATAACCCAAATTTCAGGAATCCACATACATATATCTACACTTACATGAAACTTTAATATTCTCAACTCTCCAATTTAAAGACACAGATTCAAATAATTGGTAGATACAAAACAAGATTTAACTGTATACCGTTTACAAGAGACTCATCTTGTAGGCAAAAAACATCCACAGGCTGAAGAGAAAAGGATGGAATAATATTTCATGTATACTGACCAAGAAAATAAGAAGTAGTAGTTATTCTCTGATCTGATGAGGCAGATTTTTTTTCTTTTTTTAGAAAATTATTTGTTGAACAATCAAACATGCTTCCAACAAAATAATATATTTATATTCTGAGAATTAGATTTATCCCCTAGAGTCCCCCCTAATTACCTACCCTTGTCCCTGATCCCCACCCTCCTTCCCAATACATGCCTTAGATGGTACGTTGCTACACCTTTTCAGGGTATACTACATGAGAGTTGACCTCCTTTTGCAATGGTCAGGGTTTAGCTCCAACCTCCACAGATGAGTGAAGATATTTGACCCTTGGTTCTCTGGGTTATGCTGACTTCACTCAGCATGATTAATTCCATAGCCATCCATTTACCTTCAAAGGCTGCAATATCATTGTTTCTAATTGCTGAGCAGAACTCCATGGTGTATATGTACCACAGTTTTTGGATCCATTCATCCAGTGAGGGGCATCTGGGTTGTTTCCATAATTTAGCTATTGTAAATTGAGCTGCTATGAAAATAGATTTTTTCTGTGTCACTGTAATGTGTTGATTCTAAGTCCCCTGGAAAAATACCCAGGAGAGGAATAGCAGGATCATATGGTAGGTTTATCCCTGATTTTTGAGTATTCTCCACACTGCTTTCCAGAGGGGCTGTACCATTCTGCACTTCCACCAACAGTGTGCTAGTGTACCTATGTCTCCACAACCCCTCCAGCATCTATTATTATTTTCTTTAGTTTTGCCAATCTGACTGGCATGAGGTGAAATCTTAATGTAGTTTTCATTTGCATTTCTCTGATTACTAGTGATTTAGAGCACTTTCTCATGTATTCATTGGCTTGATCAATGTCCTCTGTTGAGATGTTTCTATTTAGTTCTTTGGCTCTTTTATTGATTGGATTGTTTGTGTTTTTGAAGTTGAGATTTTTGAGGATTTTGTATATTCTGGATATGAGGCCCCTCTCAGAGGAATCACAGTCCATGATTCTCTCCAATTCTGTAGGAAACCTCTTGACTAATTTGATTGCTTCCTTGGCAGTGCAAAAGCTTTTTAGCTTTATGACATCCCATTCACTGATTTTTGACTTTACTTCCTTCACTTTAGGAGACATGTTGAGAAAATCTTTGCCTACTCCCAAATGCTGAAGTGTTGGATCTAATTTGTCTTCCATCAGTTGCAAGGTAGCTGGTTTAATTCCAAGCTCCTTGATCCATTTTGATTTGATTTTCATGCAAGGTGAAAGATAAGGGTCTAATTTCAACTTTCTGCAAGTGGCTGTCCAGTTTGTCCAGCACCATTTGTTGAAAAGGCTGTCTCTCCTCCATGTAATATTTTGTCCCCCTTTGTCAAAAGCCAGATTCTTAAAGATTTGTGGATTTGTTTCAGGGTCTTCTATTCTATTCCACTGGCCTTCTATCCTATCTTGGTACCAGTACCATGTTGTCTTTATTACTATAGCTCTATAGTATAGTTTTAGATCTGGTATAGCAAAACCACCATTTTCATCTTTCTTGCTTAGTAATGTTTTGACTCTTCTGGATTTCTTATTGCTCCCAATGAATTTAAGAATTGCCTTTTCTATATCTGTAAAGAATGACATTGATATCTTAATGGGGATTGCATTGAATCTATATAGTGCTTTTGGCAGAATGGCCATTTTTATTATATTAATTCTGCCTAACCAAGAGCATGGAACATCTTTCCATCTTCTTAGGTCATCTTGGATTTCATTCTTCAATGTCTGGTAATTTTCATTGTAGAAATCTTTGACTTCCCTTCTTTGGTTAATTTCAAACAAAAATTAATCATAAGAGACAGAGAAGGCTACTACGTCCTGATAAAGGGAACAGTTTAATAGAAAGATATAGTAAATTTTTGTGCCCCAAATGTCAACACACCAAATTACATTAAAAAACCCTCTATGACAATAAATCCTACCTACACCCCAATACAATAATACACAATAATGCTAGGTAATTTCAACACACCCTTATCACCAATAGACAGATCATCAAAACATACTCAATAAAGGTATCTCCAACCTAAATAACACTATAAATCAAATGCATCTAATGGACATCTACAGAATATTTCACCCCAAACAGCTAAATTTATCTTCTAAACTGTATATGGAACTTTTTCCAAAATATATCATTTTCTAGGCCACAAAGAAAATCTGAACAAATTCAAAAAATTGATATGTCATGAATCCTAAAATATCATAATGGAATGAAACTACAAATCAAATAGGTAGAAAAATAATAGAAATCACGTAAACACATGAAGATTCAACAGCAATACTTTCCTAAATAAAGAATGGAGTAAAGAAGAAATGAGAATAAAAATAAACAATTTCTTAGAAATAAATGAGAACAGAGATACAATATATCAAAATCTCCAGGACTGTCTAAAGTCAGGTTTCTTTGTTTTTGCTTTTGTTTTTTGTATGGGGGATTGAATCCAGGGGCACTTAATCACTGATCACATCCACAGTCCCCATTTTAGACTGGGTCTGTTTAATTTGCTCAGGGTCTCATATGTTGCTGAGGCTGACCCAAACTTATGAGCCTCCTGCCTCAACCTCCCCAAGGTGTTTGGGTTATAAAGCATGCTATAAGAGGAAAATTTATATTTCTGAGTATCTATATTAAAAATTTAGAGATCCCAAATAAATAAGCTTATGATCCACTGCAAGTCCTTAGAAAAAGAAGACATTAATACTAAAACCCATAAAACACAGGATATAATCAAGAAATGACATCACTGAAATTGATAATAAAAACCCCAAAGAATCAATGAAACAAAGAGTTGATTCTTTGAAAAGATAAATAAAATTGATAAACTTTAGCCAAACTACCAAAAGAATAAATGAGAAATCAATCAACAAAATCAGAGATGAATAAGAAGACATCACCATATCCAAGGATTATCAGAATCCAGTTTGAAAATTTTTACTCCTACAAACTAGAAAATCTGGATGATAAGGACAAATTCCTAGACCCATGTGACCTGCCCAAATTGAATCAGGGTGATATAGAAATTCTAAACAGACCAATATCAAGTAATGAAATGGAAACAAACCAGATACATTCCCCAAAGAAAAACCCAGGGCCTGATGGTTTCACAGCTGATTTCTACATAGGCCTTTACAGAAGAATTAACACCACTCTTTCTTAAATTACTCCATGAAATTGAAAGGGAAGTAATATTCCTAAATACTTTCATGAGGCAAGAATAAGCCTGATACCAAAACTAGAAAAGGATGCATCAAGGAAAGAAAACTTCAGATTACCATCTCTGATGAACATAGATGAAAAAATTCCTTAGTAAAATTATCAGCGAATCACATTCAAAAACACATCAAATAAACAATACACTATGATCAAGTGGGTTTCATTCCAGGGATGCAAAGTTTGTTTGACATTTGAAAACTAATAAATGCAATTTATCATTTAAACAGAGTTAAAGACAAAAATCACAAGATCATCTCATTAGATGCAGAAAAGGCTTTTAATAAAATCCAACACCCATTCATGTTAAAAAATACTCTCTTGGGTATTTTTCCAGCGGATTTAGAATGAGCACACTACAGTGACACAGTGAAATCAATGTTCAGAAGAGCTAAATTTACAATAGCTAAATTATGGAAACAACCCATATGTCCCTCACTGGATGAATGGACCTAAAAATTGTGGTACACATATACCATGGAATTTTACTTACCAATTAGAAACAATGATATTGCAGCCTTTGAAGGTAAATGGATAGCTATGGAAAAAATTATGCTGAGTGAAATAAGTATAACCCAGAAAACCAAGGGTTGTACGTCTTCACTCATCTGTGGAGGCTGGAGCTAGACCCTGGCCATTGAGAAAGGATGTCTATTACCATGTTTTAAATCCAGATATGGTGTAATGTCATACAACCTAAGGCATTTGTAGAGATGTGTTGGGAAGGAGATGGGGGAGAGGGATAAGGGTGGGTAATTTGGGGGGTCTTGGGGGTAAATCTAATTTTCAGAATTTATATATATATATATATATAT
>PVKS010046110.1:0-13464 GCA_004027875.1 Aplodontia rufa
TTGATCTTGTATCCTGCCACTTTGCTAAATCTACTTATGAGTTCGAGCAGTTTATTGATGGAGTTTTTTGGATCTTCCAGATACAGGATCATGTCATCAGCAAATAGAGAGAGTTTGACTTCCTCTCTTCCTATTTTTATCCCTTTGATTTCTTTCTCTTGCCTAATTGCTCCTGTTAGGGTCTCAAGAACAATATTGAGAACTGGAAGGCTGAGGCAGGAGAATTGCAAGTTCAAAGCTAGCATCAGCAACTTAGCAAAGGCCTAGATGACTTAGGAATACCCTGTCTCAAAATAAAAAGTAAAAAAAGAGCTGGGCATGTGGCTCAGTTGTTAAGCACCCCTCAGTTCAAATCCTGGTACTGAAGGGGAAAAATTTTCTTCTTGAAAAGACTCATACATTCATTGGTTTAAAATCCTGGCTATATATCTGAGTTATCTGGTCTTTTAAAGCTAGCTTTGGAGAATCTGGCTTAATTTGTCTAGGAGTGATTTAAAATTGTGTTCAGGATTGGGTTCAGTGATATATGCATCATAAAGCCAAACTTACATATGTCTAGGTTATCTCCTGCCTCTCCATTCATGGTTAAAATGTCTGAGGGCTTTATCTTTAAGGGCTTCTGTTAATACCTTGATTTTGTATTTCTAGCCTCCAGAGCTATAGGAGAGTAAGTATTTTTTGCTTTGTGTCATCCAGTTGTGTACTTTGTCAAGGAAACCCAGGAAACTGATATAGGGACCAAACAAAATATTAAATTGGGAATGAGAATGACTGGACACTGTCAGAGGGCAAAGTTCAAGGTTTTTAGTGTCTCTTAAAAGTATCTCCATCAAATGAATCCTAATAGCTTTCCCAGGCATCTCTGTTTTCATGGTCCCCTTTGCACCTTATGCTCAGCCTTACTGAGTTTCCTTTCCTCAGGCTCTGAGTTTCTCTTACAGGAGCTGATGGCATTCCTTTCTCCCTTAACATCTGACCAGCTGTTTCCTTCTTGGTAAATCCTCCATGTGTTGCAGTTCTGAACTAAAAGTCAGCTTCTCTCCTGAAATCCTCCCCAAAGCTTAGATTCAGTGAATTCTTCAGTTTGTCTATACTACTCTATAGTTTTCCTTTAATTCTATCAATTGCATTTTCTTGTTGATGATTACTGAATTGTCTATATGCTTTGTTAAACGAACATCACATCCAGTTTAGTCACTACCACTTCTCCAATTCCCAGCAGTGTTTGTTATATAGCAGAAATTTAATAAATATTTCAAATAAATACTTAATATTCCATGTTAACCCTGAGGAAAGCTATATTTACCATTGTCCTCATTTTATATTGTTTATGTATATGTATAAGGCAAAATATTAATTTGAAATATTATTACCATACTCTTCACTACTTGTTATTTCTTGAGGTAACTTTGGGGAACAAAAAGGGACTAGAATGAGGGTCAATATGATTCCTTTTCTTGGTCTTTGAATTACTTAGTTGTGCTACATGATATTAAGCAAAAAAACCATGCATCTTTGCTTCTGAGTATATAAACTAAAGGTCATAGATTGCTGCTTATTAAATCCTCTTCCAGATCTGAGACCATGTCTTCAGGTGGATCCTTATAGTCACCTTGCTTTAGAATTCTAACACTGATTTTAGATAGAAGAGCACCACTGTGGATATGGAAATTGGTCTTAATAAACATTGCACTATCCTGAACTGCAGAAGCTGGTAAGCCAGAAGCTCCATCGCAGACTCCCCTGCAGCTATTATAATAAATGTGATTTTTATTTGGTTGGTCAGGTTAAAGCTCAGAAGTGAATTCAAATCTATGACACTTCCAGTTTTTCTACTGCCGAGCCCAGTTGTAAAGTCTTTTGCTTTTCAGAGGTGGTGTTAGCAGAGCTCCCAGCATCTAGCCACCAGCTCTCTGGGTGTCAAAATGCAGACCCTGAGCATCCAGGGTGTTTCCATGCATTACAGTGAGTACAGCTCACTCAGGAGCTTACAGTAGGAACAGAGGCTCTTCTGATGATAATTCCTGATATAGAAGAGGCTTCTTGGTGGACCTGTTCTGGGTTTAGTTTGTTCTGTTTTTTTTTTTTTGTTTGTTTGTTTTAAGAGATAGAGGGACAGTGAGAGAGAGAGAGAGAGAGAGAGAAAATAAAAAACAGAAAATCAATTTTATTTAGTTTTTCACTAAATTTAGTTTGCTCCTAAACTTTATTGCGTACATGGTGCTGGGGTTTGAACCTATGTTCTCATGCATACGAGGCAAGTGCCGTTAACAACTGAGCCACTACTCCAGCCCACCGGGTGTAGCTTTGTGGGGTGAATTCAATCAAAAGTCTGTTTCTTCAGCCTTCCTGAAGACTTTTAAGCTAAATATTTAATGTCCAATTCTGAATTCCTTCCTGTGTGGAATGGATGAGTGGTTTTTGTCTTCTGCAGCTGAATTCTGGCAGATATGAACACAGACATTTATGAAACTAGATAACAAACAAAATAATTTCAACAAGGTCTTATAATTTAATAAGGTTGTTTTCCTATTCACTCCAAGCCCACTATTGTATCAAGGGTAGAGGCTTTGTCTGTAAATGGTTCACATTAGAGTCATTGTGAAATAATTCCCAATATTTTTAGCTCTCTGAGAGAACATTCTGCCTTAATACTATGGCACTGATACTCTCAGACAAAGAGATCCCATTTCTTTTGTTTTATTTGCAACATATTAATCTTGCTTGACATATTCAAATGTGAATAAATTGAGGTCTATTACCTGTGTTGCAAGAGACCTTGGGGAATTCTATCCCTAGAAACTATAAAGTAAGCAGAGTCATTTTTAATCCTCTTTCTGAGCTATCAAGGAAGTCAAGGCTATAAACCCCACTCTAAAGTATCGTCTAAAGCCCACAGCACTGCGGTATGATTGCTGGCCCAAAACAGTGGATAGCTCAGCTTGAGAGTTTGATACACAAGATAAAGGTCTGAAACCTGTGTTTGGGTTGCCACTGAGTGATTTCTCATGCAAATCAAAAAACTGGTTTTTAAGAGGGCCAATGGATAGGAGAAGAGCTCTTTGTAAATGGAGAGAACATCCTGTTCTTTTCATTGACAGTATATTTATGGTAAGAAATTAGGTTTATAAAAGTCCTCTAGTCAATGACTACCATGGCTATGATTCTCCTGCCCCAAGACAAGTTTCTGGCTCTGGGAGAAACTTAACACTCAATTTTTCATCCAATGTAAATGAGATCAAAAGACTTGACTTTGAAAATGTTAACATCCCAGAGTATTTCCTGATAAAAGCAAGTGCTGGTGATAGATACTTTGTTTAAAGTAGTTCATTTCTCTTATATAGTGGCACATATCTTTTGGAAAATAAAAACAGAATTAAAAGGAAGTTGTTATGTTGCTTGGATTAAGGTATAAATTATAACATCTTTCTTTGTGAACCTTGACCACATATTATATTGTCTAAGATCCGGCTATTGTACTATGTTCTGTGATATTAGACTTAATTCCAGACAGTGACCAGGAATCAATTCAATCTACTCACTGCTTGAAAGTCAATACTTGGGAAGGAAATCAGGTTTATTCAAAGGCCAGTACTTTGGAAAATGGGGGTGGCTATTGTCTTAGAGCCCCATCTTGCTTAGGAGTTTAGGCAAAAGGCTTACATAGAGGTTTGGGGGAGGGATGGAAGATAAGGTGGGCACTAAGGAAGTTAAAAATTTCCTGGTGGTCTGCTTTCCTAATGCAGAGGATGCTGTTATTTGAAGGTTACCAGATGTCCTGGTTCAGGAAATCTAGAGAAAATTTACTGATTGGTAAGTCTTGATTCATGCCTCTTAAAGTTCCTGTTCCCAGAAAGAGCTAATCTTGCAGTTAATCATTAATATACAAAAGATATCTTTTGCAGGAGAACAGGGAAAGGTGGCGAAAGACAGTTTTCTCAAAATAGTTTTAATCCATTAGGTTTTCAGTAAGAGGTGTCATCTACAGTGAAGCTAGTAAGAAAGTAAAAATCTATTGCTTTGCTGTATGACCTCCAGAATTAGTGATTTTTAAAATTAACTCTAAACAACTGAAACTAGAGGGTTTCTTTAGGGTTTTCTCAGTAACAGGACAAGGAGAGTATGGACTTTTTCACTCTATTTCTGAGGAAGGTGAAGTAGACAGATGCTAACAGTCATGGGAGAGCCATGTGGTGATGGGAAAATGAAGGATGTTTGAGGGAAGGTGGAGTTGATGATCCCTCCCCCATCCAAGATTGTTCCTAGGATTCCACAAGGATTTCATTTAAAAATTACTTTAGATCCAAAAATATTTGGACTATCCACTACTTTCTTGATATTTCTGCTTCATCCTTCTTTGTTTTCTCTTTCCTCTTGTCTTAAACCTTTACAATTTTTCTTATCTTCATGGGGCCAAGGGAGAGGAGAGACTAGGGATGCCCTCATGTATGTGAAGGGTCACAGGCATCTGGGTGTGGGTTCAGTTCAGTTTAATAAGCATCCATGGATTATCCATCCCCTCCATACTTTTATTCAGTAAATATTGGTGGAGTTCCCTCACCTGGAAGGCTCTATGCTTTGTGCCAGGGACACAAAACAAGTAACACATGGCACTTGTTCTCACTGTTGAACATGGTGAGTAGAGAACTTGGAGATCAGGGATTATGGACAACTGGTGGAGAGCTATTTTTGGCCACTCTGACCTCATGGTGACATCAGCAAGGTAAAGTTTGACTTATGGCCTATACATTTCTGTCAGCAGCCCCGCTTCTCACACAGTTTGATAATCTCTTCTTCACAACGGATCTGAAGAGAGATCCAGCAAGTCCAGGAGAGAACAGTGCCTTCCTGTTCTTACCTGAGTGTTGCTAAAAGAACAGGTTGAAGCTTCAAACTGGATGAAATATTCCTCTCTTAGTGTATTCTAAATGGACACTTCTTCAATAAGTAGCACTGAATTCACATTTTTTTGAGGGGGGGGAGCGGAGGATGGGGCTGGTTTATTTGTATGTGGACACTTGGAATCTATCAACAATCAATTTGGATTCATTTCCAGTGGTAAATGGCCCAGTATATTCTGACAGTCTCAGGAGACACCACAAGAAGGAAAAAAATATAGAACTCATGATATATCAGTATACAAAGGGCTATTTTTCCTCAATTTGCAGCAATTTGTGGTGTCTTTGTTTAACATAGTCTTATATATTGGAGGGAATCATTGTTACATAATCATGCATACATGGATATTGACAAAGTAAGGTAAGGCTGATCCTAGTCCACATATGAAAGAAAACATTCATCCCTTAAGTCTCTGAGTTTGGGATATTTCACTCAGTATAGTTTTTTATTCTCCATCCATTTGGCTGCAAATGCCATGATATCATTCTCTCTAATAGCACAGTAGAACTCCATTGTGTGTGTGGTATATATATAATTTTATATATATATATCACAGTTTTGTAATCCACTCATCCAGAGAGGGGCATCTGGGTTGGTTACATAGTTTAGATATTGTAAATTGAGCTGCTATAAACATTGATGTAGCTGAGTCTTGGTAGTATGTCAATTCTAGCTCATTTGGGAAAATCCCCAGGAGGGAGATAACTGGGTCATAAGGTGGTTCCAACCCTAGTTCTGTGAGGAGTCTCCATGCTGCTTTCCAGAATGGCTGTATAAGTTTGCAGTCCCACCAACACCGGATTAATATTCCTTTCTTCCCACAATGCCTCCAGAATCTGTTGTCATTCACATTCTTCATTTTTGCCACTGTGACTGGAGTGAGGTAGAATCTTAGTGAAGTTTTAATTTGCATTTCTGTGACTGCTAGTGATGTAGAACATTTTCTCATGTGTTTGTTGGCTTTTTGGACTTTCTCTATTGAGAAATTTCTATTTAGTACCCTAGCCCATTTATTGATTGGATTATTTGTGGTTTTGGTGTTCAGTTTTTTGAGTTCTTTGTATATTCTGGATATTAGTTCTCTGTCAGAGCATAACAGGCAAAGCTTTTCTCCAATTCTTTAGGTTCTCTCTTGACACTCTTGACTAATTCTTTAAAAGTGCAGAAGCTTTTCAGTTTAATGGCATCCCACTCATTTATTCTTGGCTTTAATTCTTGTGCTATTGGAATCTTGTTAAGGAAGGCAATGCCAACACCTATGTCATGGACTGTGATCCTATTTTTTCTTCTAGCAATTGTATAGTTACTGGTTTAATTTCTAATTCTTTGATCCATTTCAATTTGATTCTTGTGTAGGGTGAGAGATAAGGATCTAATTTCAGTTGTCTGCATATGGATGTCCAGTTCATTCAGCACCATTTGTTGAACAGCCTCTTTCCTTCACACTATATTTTTGGCCCCTTTGTCAAATATCAAATGGTTAAAGATTTGTGGATTTGTCTTGGTATCTTCTATTCTGTTCCATTTGTCTTCATGTCTGTTTTCTTACCAACATAACACTGTTTTTGTTACTATAGCCCTCTAGTATAATTTCAGGTCAAGTATTGTGACATCTCTTGCTTCCTCTTTCTTGCTTAGTAGTATTTTGGCTATTCTTGGTTTACCGTTATTCCAAATGAATTTGAGAATTGCTTTTTATATATCCATAAAGAATGTCTTCAGTATCTTGATGGGGATTGCTTTGAATCTGTACAGATCTTTCAGCAAAATAGTCATTTTAATTATATTGATTCTGCCTAACCAAGAACGTGAAATATTTTTACATCTACTCAGGTCTTCTTCAGTTTCTTTTTTAAATATTTGATAGTTTTCATTATAGAGATCATTTATATCCTTTGTTAGATTAATGCCCAGGTGTTTTATTCTTTTTGAGGTTATGTGAATAGAACTGATTTCCTGATTTCTTTTTCAGTGGAATAGCTGCTAGAGTATAGGAAAGCTATTGATTTATGAATGTAACTGTAGGATCATGCCATTGGCAAATAGAGATAGCTTGACTTCCTCTTTTCCTAGTAGAATTCCTTTGATTTCCTTCTCTTGTCTGCATGCTCTGGCTTTTGAGAACTATACTGAATAAAAGTGGTGAGAGTGGACAGACTTGTCTTGTTCCTGAATTCAGTGAGAACGTTTTCAGTTATTCTCCCTTAAGTATGATGTTGGCTTTGGGTTTGTCATAAATGGCTCTTACAAAATTAAAGCATTGTCCTTCAATACCTCTCTTCTATAGAGTTTTGAGCATAAATGGGTGTTGAATTTTGTGGAAGGCCTTTTCTACATCAATTGAGATGATCATATGGTTTTTATCTTTAATTCTGTTTATGTGGTGAATTACATTTGTTGTTTTGCATACGTTGAACCAGCCTTGTGTTCCTGGAAGGAAGCCCACTTGTTCATGATCTTTTTGATGTGTTTTTGGATGCGGTTCTCTAGGATTTCATTAAGGATATTTGTGTCTATGTTCATCAGGGAAATTGATCTATAGTTTTCCCTTGTTGATGTGTCTTTGTTTGGTTTTGGTATCAGGGTTATATTTGCTTCATAAAAAGTATTTAGGAGGGTTCCATCCCTTTCAATTTCATGGAAGAGCTTACTAAGGAGCAGTGTTAATTCTTCTGTAAAGGTCTGGTAGAACTCTGCTGAGAATCCATCAGGTCTGGCTTTCCTCTTTTGGAAAGCCTTTGACTACCATTTCAATTTTGCTACCTGAGAATGGTTAGACTAGATTTTCCATGTCCTCCAATGTTACTTTGGGAATGTCATATGTGGTTAAGTGTTTGTCCATTTCTTTTTAAAGTTCTGATAATCCTCTGGATTTTGGTGGAATCAGTGGTGATGTCTCCATTTTCATCTTTGATTTTGTTGATTTGCTTCACTTCGTTCTTCCTTTTGGTGAGGTTAGCAAGTGGTCTGCCAATCTTATTTATTTTTTTCAAAGAACCAACTCTTTGTTTTATTGAATCTTCATATTGTTGTTTTGTTCTCAATTTCATTGATTTCAGCTCTGCTCTTAGTTATTTCCTGCCTTCTGTTGGGTTTGGGATTGGATTGTTCCTCATTTTGTAGGGATTTGAATTGGAGCATAAGTCTGTTTATTTGAGCTTTCCTGATTTTTGATGAAGGCACTCAGTGCTATAAATTTACCTCTTAAGAATGCTTTCATGCTATCCCATAGATTTTGATATGTTGTGTCATTCTCATTCATTTCCAAGAATTTCTTGATTTTTGTTCTTCTTTCATCTTTTATCCATTCTTCATTTAAGAGGGTATTATTCAATTTCCAAGTATTTGGGTATCTTATGTTGTTTTTCTTTCTATTAATTGTTAAGTTCATACCATCCACAGGGGATTGTATCAATGTTTTTGTATTTGCTAAGATTAGCTGTGTGGACTAGCATGTGATATATTTTGGGGTTGATTTTTCTGAGGACCATGAGGCAAGTATTGTTCTGGGCTTGTGTCTTTGGACTGTTGATTTTGTCTTCTCCCTGTGTCTTCACTTTGCTTTCCCCCTATGTAGGTTTGTGTCCTAATCTCTTCTTGTAATGGCGCCAGTCATACTGGACTAGAACCCACCACAATGATCTTATTTAATCGTTGTTACCTCTTTAAGTACCCTATCTCTGAATGAAAGAACTTCTGTGGGAATTTTGAGGTGACAATTTGGTCTGTAACAGTGTGGTTCAAGTGAAGTCACTTAGGTTAAAATATTTCACATGGATTCAGATTGGTATATTTCTTCATTTGGGGTTTTACTTCATTAATAGCATAGGGAAAGATGAGATAAGGTTTTATTTTGGCTTATTACTTTAAGACTAAGACACAAGTAACAGATTTATAGACACATAAATCTGTCAAGAGCCATAAGATAGTACGAATGGAAAAAAGAGAACTCTTACAGAAACTTTGTGGACACCACACAGAAAGATAAGTAGAAACTTTCGAGTATTTGTGCAGTAAAATGGAGAGGTAATAGACATTGTTCAGTTTAAGCCTGTGACAGGGGTCCAATGAGAAGATTATTTTTATTGTAAGACCTTATTTAAAATGGCCTCTTGATGACTGATTTTCAAGAATTAAACATTATTCTGGAAAAATCAGATATAATAATTATGGGATTTGTTGAAGCCCAAGAGCTGCTTTAGATTAAATGGTTTGATAGTCTAAACCTGATAAGTAAATATATCATTATAGTGCCAGGGTTCTAGACAGGGCCCTGAATCAACTTCTGTAATGCCAGTTTGTTTTCTAGGCTATTTCAATTGTTGCATATTGCCTCAATTTCCAGAAAAATACAACCTCTTATAAAATGCAAATTTATTTATTTTACAAATAATTATGTGCCACTTGCTATGTGCTTTGTATTATTCTGATTACTTGACATCTATTAATTGATTTAATCTCTATAATAACTTGATGTGACAAATCAGTAGTCTAGAATCATCAATACCACCTTATAGATGAGGAATAAGGGGCACAGATAGGTTAAGTACCTGCCCACAGTTAAACAACTACTAAGGTTAGAGCTGAGTTTCTGACTCTATAGTCTGAGATTTTGATGACTACATTGTGCTACTTGGAAACCATAGGAATCAAGGAAGATTGAGGCACCATGCAGGCAAGGAGAGAGGGGTGTTATGACAATCTGTTCAAGTGGGCAGAGCAAATGGTCTCTGATGATGGATCAAGATATTAGGACTGTGCCGTTTGTTCGGGTTTAGAAGTTGTTTTTGCTCTCTTCTCCCATGCTGTGACTTCTTCCAGCTATAATCAGCCCATTTCTCTGTTTTTCTTCACAGTGAGCCCATTGGAAATGTTAATCCATGCTCACAGCCTCCATGTCTTTCCATCCCACTCTCATCTTAGTTCCATCCCTTCTGTCCAATGACAGGGATCGTGTCCATGTCACTTCTGTCTAGCCACATTCAGTGTTCATTCCTTTGTTCTTATTGTCAACATTCAGAAGTATGCAACCTCATAACATCTTCTTGCTTTTCCTGAAACACCTGGCTCTCTTGGTGTCTCATAACAGTTTCCTTCTTTCCTCTTATCTTCCTGGCTCATGTTTCTCAATCTCTATTCATGGCTTCCTTATATCAGATGTTTCAATATCCTGTGAGCCCCTTTTCCAGGTCCTTGTCTCCTTTTTACTCATATTCTTTCCTTGGATGATTGTTATAGACTGAATTGTGACCTCCCAAATTCATGTTAAATCTCCCAGTGGGAATGTATCTGAAGATAGGGTTTTATAGGAGGAAATTATGGTGAACTGAGGTCAATGGGGTTGGGCCCTAATCCAGTAGGACTAATATCCCATTATAAGGAGAAAGAGATGTCAGAGATTGGCTCACATGGAGATGCTATGTGAAGATGGTGAGGTGACTATCTGCAGGGAAAGCAGAGAGTCACCAACGCTGTTCATAACTTGATGTGGGACTTATAGTCTCCAAAACCGTGAGAAAATAAATTTATGTTGTGTACACCTCTCAGTCAATGGTATTTTGTTACAGCAACTTAAACAGTCTAATATAGTAATTCCTCTGTTAATTTGCTATAAATGCCATCTATATACTGATGACATCATAATTTATATCCTTAACTTCTTTGCTAAGCTCTAAATTCATATGTGAAATTGCCAATTTGATATTTCTATCTGTTATGCAAAATGATGGTGAAGTTAGCCTCATGAACTCTGCAAATCTTCATTTATCTATCTTCTTCTCAGTAAATAACACCATTTTATATCCAACTGCTCAGGTCAAAAACTTAGGAGTTACTCTTGAGACTCCTCCTTCCCTTGTTCTCTATGTCTTTTCTGTCACCAATCCATGTCAACTTCCAGAACTCAGTTCAAATTCATCTATTTCATTCCACTTTCATTAACAGCCTTTGCCTAAATCATCATTCTTTGCCTGGATTACTGTTTCCTGCTAATTAAACATCCTTCCTCAGGTCTATTTCCCTAAAATCTGGGGAAATCATCCTCTTAGAAAACAAATTGAACTATATCCCTCACCTGTTTAAACATTTTAAATGCCCTCCAGCTGGCATTTGAATTTTATTTGAAATGAAAACCCCAAACTTTGTTCTTCAAAGTTCTACTCATATACCAATTTGTCCCACTGAGTTTAGAACAGTGCACAGAGCATAGTAGGCACTCAATAAATTATTGTTGAATAGACAAAATCTCTGTTCATTATTTACCTCTCTAATCTCATTTCATGCTATTTTCCTCCAACTCATGAATCGCCAGACTCACTTTACTCTTTATTCTCTTGAAACATCAAACATTTCTGCCTCAAAGCCTTTGCACTTGCTGTTATTTCTAAGGTGACTCCTCTTCCCAAGACATTAGAAAAGCTGTTATTATTATTCAGTTCTAATCCCAATGAAACCAAAGTTTTGAGATGCAACTTGATTGTCTGCTTCTGCAAGCTGGTGATACTAGTATTTCCTCTGCTTTTTCTAGTGGGTGGGGTCTGTGTAAGGTGCAGGCCTCCGAAGTGGAGAACTGTTAGAGCTCTTTTTTGTTTTGTTAAAGAGTTGAGTTATTGTACAATGATAAATGCATATTAAATGATAATAAGATATGCATTTGATACTAATCCAGAGTCACCCCCACATTGCTGACACCCCATTCTCTTGATTCTTCTATAAGAGCTTTAAAAGTTCTTTAATGATCATGAATTTTCCAGAATTAAATGATTGCATAGTATTTTTTGGCTTGTTGGGAGGATAAAGAGTATGCTACATTGTTGATTGTCTACCTAGACACCTCCCTATCCTCTGTCTGTTTTCTATCCCCCCAACTCTCTCAGATGTCTATGGTTCCCATAGATTATGTTTTGCTACACCTTTGATGGGTCTAGTACAAGAGCTTGACTACCTTTAACTCAAGCCTAGGTTTAGTTCTAGCTTCCACAAATGAGTGAAAACATTCAACCCTTGACTCTCTAGGTTTGGCTAACTTCACTTAGCAAGATTTCTTCCATTGCCATCCATTAACCTTCAAAGGTTGCAATATTGTTGTTTTTAGTAGCTGAGTTGAATACCATTGGATCTATTCATCCAGTGACCTTTTGGATCTATTCATCCAATGAGCAGCATCTGGGTTGATTCCATAATTTAGCTATTGTAAATTGAGCTGCTATGAACATAGATTTTGCTGTGTCACTGTAATGTGCTGATTCTAACTCCTATGGGAAAATATCCAGAAAAGGAATAGTTGGGTTGTACAACGAGTTCATCCCTGATTTTTCTGAGGAATCTCCACACATTTTTCAGAGTGGCTGTACCAGCCTGCAGTTCCACCAACAGTGTGCTAGTGTTCATATCTCCCCACAACCCACCAGTATCAATTATTGTTTGCTTTCTTCATCTTTGCCAGTCTGACTGGAGTAAGGTGAAATGTTAATGTAGTTTTGATTTGCATTTCTCTGATTACTGCTGACTTAGAATGCTTTCTCATGTATTTGTTGGCTTGCTCAATGCCCTCTGTTAAGAAGTTTCTGATTAACTCTCTGGCCCATGTTTTGATTGGATTATTTACATGTCTGATGTTAAGTTTTTTGAGCATAAATTTTGGATATTAGCCCATGTTGGAGGAATCAGAGGCCATAATTATCTCCCATTCTGTAGATTGTCTCTTGACAATTTTGACGAATTCCTTGGCTAAGCAGAAGCTTTTTAGTTTAATGGCATTCCAATCATTGATTTTTTTATTGTTTTTTTTAATTTTTGTTTTTGAACAACCATACAAATTTTTTTATTAAGAGTATATAGAGATACAAATGAGAGGGAAACATTATCAAACCATCAATAACCAATGTATGTATACATAGTTATCCAGAGGTAATGCCCAAACATGGATGACCACCTTGAGTTTCACTTGTTGCAGTTACCCCCAGAAGAACTCTTGCATAAAATGGGTATCTTGTGGAGGAATAACCTCTGCTTCTGAGATAGTTTGCCTATATTCCCACTCTCCAGTATCCTAGGAGATCTTCAAATACCCTCTCCCACCCAATCTCCCTCCCTACGCCTCCCAGTATTCTAGGGTGCATTCCCCTTATTATGCTGACAATCATACAATTTGAAGTTATTATTAGTTTAGCTGTTTAGCCTACTGTTTCTCCAAGTATTCTAGCTTGCAATATGAGAGAAACCATTTGGCCTTTGAATCTCTGAGATTGGGATACTTCACTTGCCATAATTCCTTTCATCTCCATCCATTTGATATCAAAAGCCATAATATCATCTTCTCTAATGGCCAAGTAGTATTCCATTGTATATATGTACCAAAGTTTTTGTATCCACTCATTGAGTGAGGGGCATCTGGGTTGGTTCCATAGACTAGCTATAGTAAATTGAGCTGCTATAAACATTGAGGAAGCCACATCACTAATATGCTGATTCTAACTCTTTTGGGAAAATACCCAGGAGTGGGATAGCTGTGTTGTAAGGTGGTTCCATCCTTAATTTTTTGAGGATTCTCCACACTGCTTTCCA
>PVKS010046111.1:0-13468 GCA_004027875.1 Aplodontia rufa
ATATATTTTTTTCTTGCTATTATTCCCTAAACAATACAGTATAACAATATTTATACAAATTTAATTTGATGAGGTATTATAAGGAAGGAAGTGCACAGGTTATATGCAAGTAATGTATCATTTATATGAAGGACTTGAGTAGCTGGGAATGCTGGTATCCTGGGGAAGACCTGGACCCAGTCCCTCATGGGTATGGAGGGGATACCTCTTAAGTACAATGTATTCTTTTGTGCTTGGCTTCTTCCACATAATAGTTCGGAGGCTCACTTTTGTTGTATAGGCCTATGTCAGAACTTCATCAAACACTTAGCTTTTATTGAATCTTCTAGCAGCAGGGTTATTTAAAGTTATTTAAAAGATCAGATAATTATTCTTTTATCTTTGTGTTCTAGAAAATAAAAGACACTCATATGGAAGATTTTTCCAAAGACAAAGAAACAAATTGGAATTTTTTACCAAGTAGAAGAATTGAAAATACAAGAACTGGGGAGTCTCCATTAGATACTACAGATTTTTCTAAAGAAAAAGACATGAATGAATTCCCTCTCTGTTCCCTTCCTGAGGGTGTTGACCAAGAAGTCTTCAAACAGCTTCCAGTAGATATTCAGGAAGAAATCCTTTCTGGAAAATCTAAAGAAAAATTTCAGGAGAAAGGAAGTTTAAGTTGTCCATTACATGCCTCCAGGGGAGTCTTATCTTTCTTTTCTACAAAACAAATGCAAAATAGCCCCTTAAATCCTAGAGATAATTTATCCAACAACAAGCAGATACCCTCTGTGTCTCCTTGTGAACCAGGGACATCAGGTGTAGGTAGTAGTAGTTCCTGTTGTCTGCCTAGCCCAAAAGATTGTTCATATTATATAGATAATCGATTAAAAAATGAAAGAATGAGTCAAGGACCGAAAGAATCTGAAGGATTCCACTTTTCCAAAACAAATCCTGCTGTTTCAGTTTTCCATTCATTTCCAAATTTGCAGAGTAAGCAACTTTTCTCCAACAGCTGTGCTACAGATGGTCATAAGCAAACAACAACAAAAGGCTGTTGTCAGCAAGGACTCAGAGAAAACAGAGAGCAAGATTCTGCTGATGAGAAAATCACTTTTCCACCTGACATCGATCTTCAGGTGTTCTATGAACTTCCAGAAGAGGTACAAAAAGAACTGTTGGCTGAGTGGAAGAGACCTGGATCAGATTTCCACATTGTACATAAGTAAATGCACGTTCAGAGAAAGGGCTGACAAGCAAAGAAAGTATCATTGTCTTCAGATAGCAGTTTATTAAGCTTTTGTAAATTAAACACTAATACTTAAAAATGTAGAAATCCAATGTAAAATTTTTCACATAAAGCAAGAATGATTACAGGAAGTTCTAGCACAAAGCATAAAACCACTCATAACTGAAGCAATAATGTAAAAATATTATCTTTCTCTTATTTCTACAGCTATTTTATGTTGCTCTTCAATAAAAGGAATATCATGGTCAGCACTAATATGTTTTCCATAAATTGGGGAGATGTGTGTATCTGCATATAAAATATAGACTCATCAAATCATTGTCAGTTTTTTTCCCTGTGAAAAATGGACTGTCTCAAGAAATTTAACTTAATTAGGAAATAGTCACATAGGAACCCTTCCTGCCAACTAACCTATTAAAAATGTTAATTTCTTTGTTTACAAAGTACCATTTAATAAGTTGAGTTTTAAAATAGCAATATATGCTCACTGCTTTTTCATACACTTAGAACCTACCCCAGAGCCAGCACATAGAGGACATTCAGTGGATATTGAATAAGTGAACTGCGTCACAACACTAGGATGGGGATTTGGGTACGGGAGGAGTGTATATGTTGGACAGTGGAAGAAGGAACTCTCACTTAAAGCAAGTGCTTTAAGGGAAAGATGGGTATCTGAAATGTAAGGTGGTGGCCAGGTGTGATGGTATATACCTTTAGATCCAACTACTTGTGAGTGCTGAGGCGGCAGGAGGATCTCCTTGAGTTCGAGTATAGCCTCAGAGACCCTATATTAAAAGAAAAGTTGGGATGTTCAGCGGTGGAGCACTTGCCTAGCATGCAGGAGGTATTAAACTCAAGCTCAATTCCCAGGAAAACCCATGCACACATGTGCACGCACACAAGGCAAGTGCTATAACCATCTACGCACACAAGTGTTATAGCCATCTAGCCCCCGTTCCAGCCCCGGTTTAAGGATATCTTACCAAGAACAAATACACCATTTCAAAGTCAGTGGGGGGCCCCTGTTCTCCCATTGCTATTGTCGTTCCCTTTGCCTGCCTGCAAATGAAAAATTAGATTAAAAAAATTTGATATAGGATTGAGAATATTACATTTCGCAAAAATAGAGGATCTTTCTAAAATACACAAGTGTGTCCTTCAGCACTGAGTTGGAGGAGCCATGGTCTCAAGTTTGTAATTTTTATAGCACAAAAATGTGAATGAGGAGTACCCCAAAAATACTTTCGTCCAGGTCAGAAATTTTAGCTAAGTTTCAGATTTCTTATAATTTGAAAATTCACTGACCTTTAAGAAATTTTAACAGGTAATTTGGGATATGGTTTGGGCTAGTTTAAAAACTGAAAATGAAATTGTAATTAAAAGTAGTTTCTGGAGTAAAAATTCAAGAGGTTATATCAGTTTGGTTACTTATTTTATAGCCTTAACTTAGTCTTTCAATATCTTTGGGCCTCAAGTTCAGAAGTTATCTTTTATCTTTCTGCCTTTAAAATTAACTCTTTTTTCCCCTTTGGTACTCTGTAGATTTACTACATCTGAACCTGTGGGTTTTTTTCTTTTTTCTTTTTTTTTTTTAAAGAGCAAGCGAGAGGGAAAGAGATAATTTTATTTGTTTTTCATCATCTGGCCACCAGTCCCGCCCTGTGCATTTCCTTTTGTTATTTTTGGTACATCCTGGCTCCCAATATCTTTCATGTTCTGTAGAATTCAGCCACTAGCTATTTAAATACTGCTTTTCCTCTATTCTAGGACTCTGATTATAAAAATGATGGATTTTCGTACTCTAGCCTTTGTGTTACGTAATTTATTTTTCTTCCTCTTGTTTTTTACTTGCTGCATTTTGGATAATTTCATCAGTTGTCTTCCTTTTCACTAATTTGTTTTTCAGTAGCATCTCACTGCTATTTAAAACATTAAATGATGACTTTTAAGTTCAATAATATTTTTTCATTTGATTCTTTTTTAATCTGTTTATTCATTACAGTATCATGTGAATCTTTTAATGGGGCCCATTTAAAATTAGAAAATTTCAAATAAGCCTCAAATCCCCCCCCCCCCAGTCCCAGCAATTGTCCTGCTATTTTCTGCATCGGGGCTTCCTGGGGGCAATCATCTCATGCTGAGCTTAGAAACTGAATCGGCCCAGAACCCTGACCCTTGAAGGATGTAACAGCTCTGTTAGCGCAGCTTGGCTGGATCTTCAAAAATATTTTTCTTGGCTTTTGTTCTCCGTACGTGGTCCCTCCTTTAAATATAATGTTTCTGTGGGATGGAGGAAGGCAGATAACTTTCTTCTCCATTTGGGCTAAACTGTGATTAAAATTATTTTTCCTCTTTTTTTTTTTAGGAGAGGGAAAGAGAGAAAGAATTTTTATTTAGTGTTTCATCTGGACTTTGTTTCTCCAACATTTAGTTGTGTACGTGGTGCTGGTGCTGGGGTTCGAACCCGGGTCCTTGCACTTACCAGGCAAGTACTTTTAACTGCTGAGCCACCATTCCAACCCCCATTTTCTTCTTGATGCAGGTGGGCAAATCCAGTTAGTTGGCACCCCAGATTCAGGCCTCTAAATTCAGTAATCCATTTCTAATTATTTTAAAATCTCAAATACATTGTATTCCATTTCTGATTATTTTAAGGCTTTATAAGCCTAACTTCATGGTTATTGCATGACAGCTGTGCCTAGTTTTCTTGAATATGTGGCTTAGTTTAATCTCTGGAGAGTCTGGGAAGCTAAATGGTGGATTCTTTCTTTCAGCTAATGATCTGCGTTTGCTGCTCCTTTGAGGTGGGAAGAACCCCAGCTCCACGGCGCCCCTTCAGCCCCCTGCGTGGTCCTGACCGCATGCTATTGTCTTAGTTGCAGCTCCCAAGACCTAGCTACTGTGCTAAAGTTTTGTCTCCAAAAGTTCAGTGCAGGCTGCTGTCAGCATTTGTCTTCAGGGCAAATTCCACCTTTCAAGCCTGCTTCTTGCCTTGTGCTTGGTGCTTCCTGTCCCTTTCCTGCTGTTGTTTCAGCTCAGTTTTGTTTTTTTTTTCCTGTGTTGAGTCTAGAGGGATCAGGCCTAGAGATTTCCCTATATAAGACAAGATGCCAGTGATTAATTTAAAAGTCTGTTTTTACCAGGATCTAGTAGTGTTCTGGATTAAGAGAACTCTTCAAAGTATCTGTTCTACCATAGTGCCAAAGTAAAAGTTTGGATTCTTTTTGCTGTCTTATTTCATGCTTTTTCTATGCTATGATTTTTCCTACCTCATCCTTTATTTTAACTTTTAAAGAGAGCAGGACAGTGAGTGAGAGAGAAAATCGATTTTATTTAGTTTTTCATCAGGCTTTCATTCCTCTGACACTTCGTTGTGTACATGCTGCAGGGGTTTGAACCTTCATCCTTGCGCATGCCAGGCAAGCACCATAACCATTGAGCCATCACTACAGCCCTTTTTTCTTCTTTTGATAGAATTTTCCATTTACTATATATTTTATTCCATTGATTTTTTTTAAATTTATTTTTCAAAGAGAGAGAGGGACAGTGAGAGAAAGACAGAATCAGTTTATTTAGTTTTTCATGTGGCTTTCGTTGCTCCAAGACTTCATTGTGTACGCGGTGCTGCGGTTTGAACCTGTATACTCGCGCATGCCAGGCAAGTGCAGTAACCTCTGAGCCACAGCTCCAGCCCTGCCTTCCATTGATTTGAAATACGAACATTCTGGTACTAGTGCTTTTGATCATTCTTAAAAATATGCATGCTTGAACATATACAAATGGCAATGTCTCTGCTGGCTTTTCAAACAACACAAAGATGTTGAAGTATTTTAATTATAATCAAATTCCTCTAGTTCTTTAATCTCCAGATTAGAATATTGTTATCATTTTATATAATCAGTGTTTAAGTTTGCTCAAATATTTATCTTAAAAGAGAAGGCTTTTTTCTTGCAGCCCCGATGTTCCTTCTAAGTATAATTCTTTTTACTTTCTGAAACAGTCTTATAGCTGTGAATATGGAACTGACTTCTCTTGTTCTAAGATATTCTCTTTTATCTTTGGAGCTTTGTAGTTATTGTATGTTTTGGTACAGATTATTGTTTATCATGTTTAGAATTTAGGTCCTTGGTCTTTCATCAATTCTGGATTATTTTTAATATTAAAAAATTTGTAAAATCTGTATAAAGAAAAGTACATAAATAGATGTATTAATAAGTAGTTACAAGCAACAACTATGTAACTATATTCAAGTCAAGAAATAAAGCACCAAGTCCAGTATTTTTTTAGGTTTTCAGTTAGAAGCAGTATAGACTGGAAGTGAACAACCTATCAAATATGTGTACAGTATGTGTAAATATATGTGAAAAGATTACTGTATTATAAAAAGTGGCTGTTTCATAATAGTAATTTCTTTTTGTTTGAAATCAAACTTGTAATAAAATTCAGCATGCAGTTATTTATCTAAACCAAACTTATTTGGATACATACGAAGTAGGAGAGAAAACGTTGAGATGTTAATAGTAGACTTTAATCTTTAGGCCTAGCCATACTATAGTTTCTAGTCTATTGTCTTCTGTTTTTTGATATAACACCCTGGCAGTGAAAAGAATTTGGAGGCACACACTTCCAGCCAGTATCTGTACATGTTTACTAAGGTGCTCAGTTCTAACCTTGGTGTTCAGCCAAATTCAGTTATTTGGTTTTAGATGAACAACTAATCAAATACATATTTTGGCATCATGTGTGACAGTCCATGAAATTATCACATAATTATTTAAGTTGGTATCATATCTAACTTCTATTAATGATTCCAGTCTTAAAAACAAGCTTCACATTTAGATTTATTAATATCTAAATATTCATTTCCAAATAATTAAGCATTCTAGATGTTACTTAATAAAATCTCATGAGTTAGGCACAGTAGTGCATGTCAGTAATCCCAGCCACTTGGGAGCCTGAGACAGGAGGATCACAAGTTCAAAGCCAGCCTCAGCAAATTGACGAGGCTCTAAGCAACTTAGCAAGACCCTGTCTCAAAATAAAAAATAAAAAGGAGGGATATGGCTCAGTGGTTAAACACTCCTAAATTCAACCCCCTGTGTCCCCCAAAATCATGAGCTTTCTGCTGTGATTCCATTGAAATATAAAGTTATACTTATTATTCCAAAGAAAAAATGTTGAGATAATTTAAATTGTGAAATCTTAAGTTTTTGTACAATTATTAACAGCTTTCAAATTATTGAGCAGGGGAAGATTGACAGTTAATATCGGTACTAAGAAAGTGGATTAGATCAGTCATAATGAAACATTCTTAGTGAGTCAAAAAAAGGTGTGATTTTGTGGTATTTTAGTAATAGATTAACTGCTGCGAAAGTTGGTGCATGAAGTGCAGAACTGCACGAGAACATAAAATATTCGGTATTTAGGCTTCAGGGCACCAGGGAGTTGAGAAAACTGTCAGTAAAGGCTGGAATGGTGATGAGGAAACTTCTTTAAGAAGTTATGAAATGTTTGGGAAAACAGCTGCCTGTGCTTCCCTGGAAAACAAATCCTGGCTAATAACATTTGGCTTTGGCCTAGGCTCTCTCCAGGCAAAACGTAGAAAGCGCCCCCTGGTGGAATGTCCTGCATAGAAAGAATTAAACTCAGACTCTTTTTTTTGTTTTGTTTTCTTAAGTCCACCAATTTATAAGCAGAAATTAAATTTAGATAATATAGAGTCGGGAAAGGAAGACTGTCATGTTTTCTCCAGCTTCTTCAATTAGCAAAAGTCTCAAAGATATGACCAGAAGTCAAAGCATCAAATCAAGATGGTGACTATCAGATACTTTGTTATGCCCTCAGAAGTTAGTGCTGCATAGATCTGAAGTGGACAAAGATTAAGGGAGTGGTCCTACAGAAGCCTGATCCAAAGGTAGAAGCAAAAGTTCCAAAAAGCTTGTTTGTACCAACTGAGGTATTGCTTTTGGTGTGCAGCGGACACAAATCTCCAAAGTTTTAAAGGGAGTAGTACAGCCCAAAACACAAGTGCCTGTACTAAAAGCTAATTCAAGCTATAAAAATGTCTGTGGGGGGCTGGAGCGGTGGCTCAGCGGTTACAGCGCTTGCCTTGCATGCACGAGGACGCGGGTTCAAACCCCAGCACCACGTACACAATGAAGTGTGTGAGCAACTGAAGTTCATGAGAAACTAAATAAAATTGATTCTGTCTTTCTCTCGACTGCACTGTCCCTCTTTCTTTAAAAAAAAAAAAATGTCTGTGGGTACAACAACTGAATAAAAAATAATAAAAGCAAAGAACCCAATTAAAAATGAAAAAAGGAAAATGACAACCAAGCACATGAAAAAAATACCCAATGTCATTAATTAAAAAAAGAAGTTTGTGAGCTAGAGGTTTTCTTTGGCTTAAACAGATGAGAAAGTACTCAGCTAACAATAATCACTTATTCATAAATAATAAAGGAGGGTGATGGGAAAAGGAGGACATCTCCGTGTAAACAAGAGCTGTGGAGAACTGAATCAGAGCAGCTCCCACTGCAAATGGGGGTGCCAATGGGTTATCAGACTTGTTAGGGACCAGTGACTACACAGTTCCCATTATTTCCCATTTCCAAGGTATTTGTGGTCATCCTGCTCCTTTTTTATCGTTACAGATTGTGTGTTGAGGCAGGGGGACAGGTAACTTTTTTCATTTCATTTGTCTACAGATCCAAGAGGAACTGCATTTGTACCCGAAAAGGATCATGAAACCCGAGACTTGAAGATATTACTGTAGGGGTCTTCAGACTGAGTGTATTTTGCATGTTGAAGGAATTGTGATTGTAGCCACAGGGTGAACTGTGGTGGATGAAATGCATTAGTACTCTCAATTCTTCACTTTTCCTCATACCCATACCCTTTTATAAACATATGACTTTACAATTTTACTAAAAGAGTAAACTTTATTTCTTTGCTCATTGAGTTTGCTATGTGACTTTGCGACGGATTTTAGAATTGAAAAATCTCAGTGTTTTCACTTCCTCACTTGCCACTTCTTGAAAACACACCCAGGCTAGGCTGCTGGGGAATGAGAATCTTGAAGCAGAGATAAGTCACACCAGCTGTTCCAGCACACACCATACTTTCTCAGGCAATCCAGGGCCAGCTGCCAGGCTTCTAAGTGTTCCCAACTGGTCCCACATAAATCACTGACCCACAGAATTGAGATAAATAGGGTTCATTGTTACGTGTGCAAGATGTGATTATTACATATTGTTATTGTGGCCATTGATAGTCATACAATCATAAATTATCTTCATATGAAAAAAGCAAAGAAAGCATTCATGAAAAAAGTGTTAGTGAAAAGCATTTTGTTCTGACCAATTAAGTCCCAAAGCAACCTTTTTTAAAGCTAGGATAAAATTAAAAAAACAGAATATAATTTATTGCAAATTGCCAGTTTTGATAGTTGAAGACCAAGAAATTTTGTTATTTGGTAAAACTCTGAATCCTAAGTTAATGCTAATTCTGAAAACCATGATTGAAAAAAATATTTACCCAGATTTTATGTCCAAATTGGTAACGTAATTGTGTCTCTTGAACTTAAGAATTTTATAGTTTTGAAGGTGTACAATAGAGCATCTGCAGGTATGTCTAATATCTGACAGTTCCAAGAAATTATTTTTCTTTGCATTCTAATGTCAAATTTTAAAATGTCGACTATTTTTAAAAATAACAGTTTTCGATGGAACCTCAGACTTATCCTTGTCTCATAGTTCATTCTATGATGATAAGAGCTGGCTTTTGTTGGGTCAAATACTGATTTAAATAGTTATTTGCTTTTACTACTTTAAAATTACAAATTTGTACTACTGTAATTGAATTATATGTTGAAATATGGAAGACATGTCAGGTGAAGTTCATTTTAATTGATGTAATCCTTGTTTCAAAGGAATATACAGTGGTTCTCCATACTTACATGCATCCAAATATTAAACCAACCATGGATCAATAATACTTCAAAAAATGTTGTCAGTCCTGGACATGAACAGACTTCTTTTCTTGCCATTATTCCTCATAAGTGAGGCAGTATGACAACTATTCACATAGGCTTTGTATTGTGTTAGTTATCACAAAGTAGTGATATTTAACGTATACTAGAGGATATGTGTAGGCTACATGTAAATACCATGCCATTTCATAGAAGGAACTTGAATGCATCTATGGATTAGAGGGATGGTATCCTGAAACTAATATAGAGGACACCAAGGGATGACTATATATTGTTTTAAAATGTGTAACTCAGTGATTTGTGTGTTTATGAGGTTAGTGAGTAGCTAAAAGGCTCACATTCTTCAGGTTTACAGTCTAAATTGGAAAACAGTAAAAGTGGCTTCGCAACAAAATAAGGCATATTCTAAATCAATTATAACTTTGTCTTCTGAAAATTTACTAGAAAAGGAAAAATACTACTCAGGAATTTTAGGGAAGAGAGAACATTCAGAATTGGAAACAGAAAAGCAGAGATTCCCTTAAGTTCCAAACCACAGTAGTTTTCTTTGTATTTCCCAACACTAGGCATCTCCCCTACTATTTCTTTCTTCCTCTTTCCAGGTTTCTGTGCATCCTTTCCCTAAAAGTGGCATGAAGACAAACATCTGATCCTAGAAGGTGATCATCAGGGGAGTAAGAAGTGATTTTGCCATGTAAAGATCTTATTCTTCATGGGAATGGTATTTCTGTAGTTTTCTACACTTGAATTTTGAAATGATTGTCTATGAAACATCAAAGCTATTTAAGCCACAATTCCAAAAAAGTGTGTGCTTCTGTAGAATTGTGATTTGATGCATTTTTTAAATGTTTTTTTTTAGTGTATTTTTCCTTTGTTTCTGTGGTACTGGGGATTGAACCCAGGACCTTGCACTTGCCGGGCAAGCACTCTACCACTGAGCCACCTCTCTAGCCCCTGGTGATTTGATATTTAATATTTATAAATAAGTGCAGACTTTAACCTGGAACTAAATATTTCCTTAGTGATCATTCCAATCCATAAAATGAGATTAGGAAATCTTTGCTAGAGAAAATGCTTGTATCAAAAAAGTATTAACGCTATAAACACATCAATTATATATTGGTAAATAATGAGAAGTGTGATAGTAATTAAAATCAAATTTAAAAACAAATGCTATCAACTATGAGATTTCTTTACAGTTGTATGACTCACTTTACTTTTTGGCTTGGATGGGTTTTTCTATTGTACTTACTTTTTTTTTTTTTTTAAAGAGGGCCAGTGAGAGAGAGAGAATCAATTCCATTCAGTTTTTCATGTGGCTTCTGTTACTCGAACACTTCGTTGCATACATGGCGCTGGGGTTTGAACCCACATCCTCACACATGCCAGGCAAGGGCTGTAACCACTGAGCAACCACTCCAGCCCCATTTACTTACTTTTTTGAGATGGGGGTCTCCTTATGTTCTCTAGGCAGGTCTTGAATTTGTGAGCTCAAGTGATCTTCCTGCTTCAGCTTCCCAAGTAGCTGGGACTACAGGTGTGTACCACACCTGGCTGCTAATTTTTTAAAATTTATTTTGAGATAATGGTATGGTAGATTTGTATGAAGTTGTAAAATTAATATTCCCTTTACTCAATTTCCCCCAATGGTAATATTCTGAATAACTTTAGTATAACATCAGAATTAGGAAATAGATACCAATACCATTTACTTAGATTATCACCTCTAGTCAGATATCATCAGTTTTACAAGCACACCTGTGTGTGCCTACTTTTATTGCACATGTAGATTGGTGTGATCACCACCACAGTCAAGGCACAGACCAGGTATATCACAAGGATCCCTCCTGCTGCCCTTAAAAGTCACACCACTTTCCTTCTGGCCCTCTTCCAACCCCAATGGCTACTAATTTCGCTCTTCATCTTTATATCTTGTCATCTTGAGAAAGTTGTATACATGGAAGAATATACTATTTACCTTCTGATAACAGTATTTTTATTGAGACCATCAGAGTTACATCAATTGCTTGTTCTTTTTGTTCATTAGTATTTATGTATTACCACAGTATATTCACCTACTGAAGGAACTGTGGGTTGTACCCATTTGGGGGCTGTTTAGAATAAAGCTGTTTTAAACATTTGTGTGGATGTTTTCATTTCTATGGGAGGAGGACAAAAACTGGCACATGTCTAGTTACATGAGTCCCTGCTATACTTCTGCAGAGTGGCTGTGCCGCTTCTCATTCTGGTGATAGATGACTGACTGTTTCTCCACATCCTGTCAACACTTGATGTTATCATTACTTTCACAAGTTTTAGCCATTCTGATAAATATTTTGACATCTTGTTGATTTTTATTTGCATTTATCTAATGGCCAGTCATGCAGAACATCTTTCATGAGCCTATTTTCCATCTACATATCCTGTTCAGTGAAATGTATATGACTTTGGGCCCAATTTTCTAATTGGATTATTAGAATGTAGTTTTAAAGGTTTTCTCTCTAACATATATAATGTTTTATATACACATCCTTTATCATAAATGTCTTGCAACTATTTTCTTTCAGTCTATCACTTGTCTTCTCATCCTCTGTTCAGAGTCATGTATTAGACATTTTTAATTTTATGATCATTTTATTAATTTTTCCTTTTATGAATCCTGCTTTGGGGGTTATGTTTAAGAACTCTGCCTAGATATTATAGAGATACAGCTTCATCAATGTTTATAGCAGCTCAATTTACTATAAACAAACTATGGAACCAACCCAGATGCCCCTCACTTGATTAAAGAACTTTGGCACATATATACGATGGAATTCTACTCTGCTATTAGAGAAAACGATATTATAGCATTTGCAGCCAAATGGATGGAGATGGAAAAACTTATGCTAAGTGAATAAACTCAGAGACTCAAGGGCTGAATGTTTTCTCTCATCTGTGGAAGCTAGAACACAATTGGAAACAGTATGATAGATGGCTAAGCTAATAATAACCTCAACATGCATGAATTTTTACACGAACAGGGGGAACCTTGCCTAAGATGCTGGGGGACATAGGGAGGGGAGCAGGGAACAGGAAGGATATCAAGTAGACTGGAGGGAGTGAGTATGGGGGAATCAACTCACAGGTAAATCTTCGACTTCTATGAGTGTGCGGGTTTAACAAGGGGAAACATGAAATCATGGGGAACCCAAGGGGGGAAAACATGGAATGGCATCAGCCTTGGTTTGCTCTGTCATTATTCATTTGTTCTTGATTGTTTGATGATGATTCCCTCCTAAATATAAGACCATATTTAACAAAAACAAAACAAAACAAAACAAAACAAAAAAAAAAAACAAACTCTGCCTAGATGTAGGTTCTGAAAATTTTCTCCTAAAGGTTTTATGGTGTTATGTTTTGCATCTCTGTCCATGTTCCATTTTGAGTTATTATGTATAGTTTAAGGACAGGTCAGGGAAGGTCTCAGGATATGAGGTGCTCCCATGCCTTTTTCTAAAAGGCTATGTGTCCTCCACTGAATTGCCTTGGTCTTTTGTCAAAGTCAAATATGATTTAATATGCTTTGGAGAATAATTATATATATATTGGGGGGGTTGTTTGTTTTGGTACTGGGGATTGAACCAGTACCAAAGGTTGAGGTGCTCAACCACTGGGCCACATCCCCAGCCCCTATTATTTTTTATTTTGAGACAGTCTCACTAAATTGCTTAGGGATACACTAGTTGCTAAGGCTGACTTTGAACTTACAATCCTCATGCCTCAGCCTCCCAAGCTGCTGGGATCACAGGTGTGCACCACTATGCCTAAATGGTATATTTTACCCATTCAATGTTCGTTCTTTTCTGAAGGACTCTGCATCCTATTTGTTCGTTTTAGCAGGCAGCCTGACTGTTCAGGTGTAGTGTAAGGGCCAGGTAGTGTTTATCACCACCTGACTGACACAAATTGCAGATGGCCAAAATGGCAGTTTGCTTCCCTTTCTGGTCCTACTGATACTGGCCTGGAAAATGTGAGGCACTGGCTTGCATATCCATGTTGTCCCTCAATGGGAAGGTAAGCTTATCTCCCCGGTGGGCCCTAACACCAGGGGGGGTGACAGGAAAAGGAGTACTGACTAGGCCCATGTCCTACCACTTTGTTCTACTTTGTTGATGTCCAGGAGGGAATGGAGGCTCAGATCCAAACATTATAGGTCATATACTCTAGTGGGATTTTTTTTTTTTTTGAGAGGGTTGGTGCTG
>PVKS010046112.1:0-13463 GCA_004027875.1 Aplodontia rufa
AGCTTTGTAGTGGTGAAGGCTGAATTATCAGCTTTACCCATTCCTATTCTCTCCAGAGACTTTCCTACCTCCTCTGGCTATCACTTTTTTTATGTTTCTTTTTAATTGAGAAATTTATTTGTTGAACAATCATAGAAATTTTTAACAATATATAATGTATATAGATTCTGAAGATTAGATTTACCCCCAAGAGTGCCCCCCCAAGTTACCCACCCTTAACCCTCCCTCCCTTCCCCTTCCTATAACATCTCTAAAAAAGTATTATATTGTATAACATTACACCTTATCTGGATTTAACACCTGGTAACAGACCACCTCTCTCAATGGCCAGGGTCTAGTTCCAGCCTCCATAGAGGAGTGAAGACATTCGACCCTTGGTTCTCTGGGTTGTGCTGATTTCACTCAACATAATTTCTTCCATAGCCATCCATTTAATCACTTTTAAAGAACTATGAGAACATTTTGCTTAATGTTTATAAAACCTTTCAAAAGATAGCTGGATTTGGGGCTGGAGCGGTAGCTCAGCAGTTACAATGCTTGCCTGGCATGCTCAAGTACACAGGTTCAAACCCCAGCACCCACGTACATAACTGTCAGAGCAATGAAAGCCATGTCAAGAACTCAATAAAATTTCTCTTTGTCTCTGTCCCTCTTTCTCTCTCACTGTCCTCTCTTAAAAAAAAAATAGCTGGCTTTTCTATTAGAATCATGTCCTCATGCAATGGCAAGGATTGGAAAGTGATACAGCAGACAACACATTTAAGTCCTTAGCAGTCAAATTATGAAACTTTTGTTGGAGAGATGGTGAAGAAGGAAATGGATTTATGTTCAGAGAGAATGAAGAGTGTCTAAAATTCACTTTTACCCCTTATTGAAAAGGACTAAATATTAGTAGTTTGGCTTGAAGATCTAAGACTTCTAATTATGCTCAATTTCACATCAGAAATATAAATCCATTTCTATTTTGAAAGTACAATATTACTACTTTCTTCTTTTTTGCACTACTCTGAAATAATAAATTCTTTATTCTGAATGAACAGACAAATTTTGAGGCAGGCTGCTTTGTTGACTTTCTCCTTTTGTTCACTTACATTACTAGCTTTATTTTTTGAACTATACTCTTCATTTTATTTCTTTTAGAGTGGAAGTCCTTTATCTCCAAATATCTTTTCAAGAGAGTCAAATATGTATAACAAGAATGATGAGAGAGGTTGAAAAAGTCAAAATGTCTGAGGGAAGAGTACTAACAATTTAAAAAAAGTTTTTTATGAGACACCAGAATTATGCTTAGGCTTGCATTCTGAATAGGGGCCCACTTCCTGTGTGAGACATGCTTGAATGTATTAAATTCTAAGTGCATTTATATTGTGAGGTAGGGGCACATGGATAGTCCACAGAGGGCTATAAATATAATTCAAACTCTAAGTTAGTGGTTGTATCAGCTGTGTGTCCTATGTTTTAAATATCTATTGATCTGAGCTTGAGTGGTAGCTCAGTGGTTCCACACTTGCCTGGCATGCCGGAGGACGTGGGTTCAAACCCCAGCACCACATACACAGCAAAGGATCTGAGCAATGAAAGCCACATGAAAACCTAAATAAAATTGATTATCTTTCTCTCTCCCTCACTGTTCCTCTCTCTCTTAAAACGAAACAAATCTATTGATCTGCTTCAAGTGAGAACTGAGAAAGAATAAAAAGGTGATTCCCCCCGCCCCCGATAAAGTAGCAAGTCAACCACAACTTTGGGGACAAACTGTCAAATGCAATCAATAGTTTCCATCTTGAAAGTAGGCTAATACTACTTTCTTTTTCTTTGATATACTCTGAAAGAATAAATGCTTCATTCTGAAAAAAAAAAAAAAAAGACAGAAATTCTCAGGAGGCTGAGAATCCAAGTGGTGCCAGGCAGCGGCCCTCACCCGCACAGGTGCAGCTTCCCGAAGTGCACGACCTCCCTCCTCCAGCCCTGGGTGGTCCCGGCGTAGTAGGTGCTGCTTGGGTGGTGCTCAGTGGAGCATAAGGAGCTGATGTGGCTGCTGCTGTGGTAGCAGAGGGGGAGCAGCAGGTGCCAGGTGGCCCCAAAGTCCCTTGAAAATTCCAGTCTGACTGGATCAGTAGATGAGCTATCAGTGGAGCATCCAACATTGATCTTGGGATAAAAGAAAAAAATGATACAAATTATCTCAGAGCGACAAACCTTGAAATGATTCACCAGTTCATTATTTTCCAGAGACTTCGTTTTCCTGGGAGCTGTCTCACTGAAATATTTAACACTGTAAGATTCTGTTTTGCCTAAGCAATATCATATATTTCCTTTAAATTACAATTTTTTCATAAAGAATCTCAAAAGGCCGCATGAAAAATTTATTTTTCCTCATTTTATGAGAAACTAGGAAGTGGGTAAGGCAAAAGCTGGGAGAATTCCAAATTTTACCTTTGGTCTATTTTCATAGCCAAATCAAGCAATTTGTAATGAAAAGACTGTTTTCCCTAATCCTGACTGTCAGCTTCCCCCTACCCCAGGGCTACTAGGGAGAAATACTTTCTCTTCTCCCTCTTACGATACCTTCCAAATAATCCCAAAAGTTGTACACATGGAGGATCTTCAACAATATTTAATATTAAAATGAAACCAAACACAATCATTGTTATTATTTCCCAGGTACAAGGAAAGATCCTCCCCCATCCTCAATTGTATGTATTTAAAGCTGGCAAGGTGCTGTTTTGATATACTACACACAGTGACATGGCTATAGAGTCATGCAGATTCACCTGCCCATCACTTCCATAGTTACCTTCTGGTGTGTGTGAGGAGGAACAGCTAAAAACTGACTTCTTACCCGATTTTCAATACACAGGACAATGACATTTTCAACATAATCCTCATGCTGTCTGTTAGATTTCTAGCTTATTCATCCCACATACCTGCGAGTTGGCATCCTTTGACTCCTCTCATTTCCTCTTCCTCCCACCCAGAATAACCTGTTTCTATGTAAAGACTATTTTTTAACCATGACAGAAACAACCAGTTCATTTATTTTGTAGACTTTCAAGTGCACTAAGCTAAAACTTAAATAAATATATGTGATTCTTCATGTGAAAACATTCTAATTGAGATGAACATTTTGTTTCTATCAGGCCATCATAGCAGCTGGTCATGCAGTGTTTTTTTGGGGTGGTGGTGGTGTATGTGTGTGTTTGTATGTGTGCATTGTGTGTGTCCATTTGTGCGTGTGTATGCACGTTCATGCATGTGTGTTTGTGCATGTGTATATGTGTGTGTTCGTGTATGTGTGTGTGTGTTTGTGCGTGTGTATATGTGTGTGCATGTGTATGTGTGTGTGCGTGCGTGTGTGTTCGTGCGTGTGTATATGTGTGTTTACTCCTTTCACCTTCTGAGGAGTAAACTTACTGGCATTTGATAAACTTTTCAATTATAGGCACTTGCTTCCACTTGAATTTTTTTATATAACAGAACTCTTAAAAGACAAAGAATTGCCTTTTCATTAACATTTAAGGCATAAAATAAAATTAAAATGTAGAACAAAGTTTACAATAAATACAAAATAATTTCTCCACCTAGACATAATTTGGTCTCTAACTGTTGAGATTGAAAGACATAATTCTAATATAGGGGATGCAGACAGAAAGTCTAAAATATTCGAAATTGTGTTGATACAATTAGGCACTATGTTAAGTAAATCTGCTGATCAGTTTGTACAGACCTCAACTATGAAACACTGACATGCACCTTTGGTTCTGTGGATTTTATCCAAGTTTTTGAGATATAAAAAGGTTTTATGTTGATTATTAATTTGCTTTCTTGATGAATATAAGGAGTATTAGAATATTAATAAAAAAACACACAATGATAAAATTTAAAATGATAAAACCAGAGCAGTATTGTTTTATCTCTAACCCATATTAGTGTGATGATAAGTATAGACACTGACCTGAGTCCTAAGAAATTTTAAGTTTCACATGAAAACTGAAAAGAACAATACCAGAATATGAAGCTTTTCATTTCTATAGTGATCAAAATGATTTATTTCAACAATTGATTATAGTAGTTGGGGATATTACATCATCCATAAAAGACAAAAACTCAGAAACAAATGTTGGTATGGCAATTGGTTCCACTAATAATAGTGAATTATGACTAATAAAAGTGAATTATGACTCCAAAACCTCTCATACTCTTGCACAAAAATGGGAAGTCATAATACATGAAATTATCTGAGGCTTTCCTTTTCTTTTGTAGCTTTTGTACAAGATAACGTTTAAAGGGTTTTTCCACTTTTTTAAATTGCTGCATTTTATTTGTATGTAATGGTGGGATTTGCTGTTATGTATTCATACATGCACACAATATAACATAATCCGGCAATATCATTCCCAGGCATTTCCCCTTCCCCTCCCGTCACCTCCCCCTGGTCTCTTTCCTCTATTCTACTGATCTTCCTTTGAGATCTTCTCCGACTTCCACACGGAGAAAACATAATACCCTTGACCTTCTAAGTTTGGCTTATTTTACTTAACATACTATTCTCAAATTCCATCTAAAATTTAAAGTATTTCCAGTAGAATCAAGTTGAATACCTCAAACTGTATGATGGTGTTCTCATTCACATTTAGATCACGGGTGGTGATGGAGTGCTCGCCGACTTCATTTGAAACAAACACCATAGCTGAATCTTCCTCGCTATTATTCAAAGAATAACAAGGAAGCCACTTAGGTGAAAATTCATCAGGATTTGTATAGAGCAGTAGTTTTATTTTTAGCCTCTCAATTAAATACTTACGGTGCTCCCTTTGAAGAATATGGGCAATAGAGACCAATGTTACCACCGGGATAGAAAAACCAATTGTCTTCTCTGGGCCCAAAGTCAAATGTATCCAGAAGCATCACAGGGTTGTTCAGATTATTTCCATCAATAATGAAGTCATCCACAATCCAGATCTCTTCTTTCTTACCTAAGGTATTTTTGGATAAAAGCAAGTTTTTCCAAAGATGAAAATCAGATGGGCATTTTTGCTTATTGGAAGAAAGTAAAGGATGGAACATATGCCTGCTAGACAAAACCCACAAACTACATTACAGCATGTTTATAGTGATCAGAGTGTGAAGAAATTTAAGCTTGCAACCATAATAAACTGACATGGCCCAGAACTGCCTCACTAATTTCAGAAAGTGTTGACAAATGGCTTGTGGAAGTATATTGTCCTTCCAGGCACAGCAGCGTTAAGCAGGGGCAGGGCTGAGTCCTTTGGTGGTTTGTGGAATCTGTAAGACATCAGGTCGGTGGGCAGTGGCAGTCGGACTCAGAACCCAGGCACACTAACTAATCTATTCAAGGAGCTGCTTGTGACGTTTAGGGTCAACCCGTGACTTAGCACTGTGCTTCATTCGTGTTGAAGGACCATCCACGGCCAGTAAAACACTGTGCCAATACAAAACTGCATTTAATCATTTTATTTATTTAACACAAAGGAAAAATACTCTGTGATATATAATACTTAATTTTTTTCCTCAATGCTTTTCAAAACCACCAATGCTAACTTGAAGATATGTGGGAATATATAGGAAACTAGTGGAATCATTCCATAGTCTGCCACAGGATTTGACTGAGTGACTTAAGCCAGGTATTTTAAAGATGTTACAGCATTGATGAGAAGGCACAACCCAGGCTGCTTTTACAAAGCACTATCTGGATGGAACTTGAAGCAAGCTGATAAAACATGCCAAGCAGGGCTGGACTGGTGGCTCAGTGGTTATGGTGCTTGCCTGGCATGCGCAAGGATGTGAGTTCAACCCTAGCACCACGTATAAAATGAAATGTTGGAGCAATGAAAGCCAGTTGAAAAAGTAAATAATTGTTTCTCTTTCTCTCCCTCTCTCTTTTTTTCTTTAAAGAGAGAGGGACAGTGAGAGAGAGAGAGAGAAAGAATCAATTTTATTTAGTTTTTCATGTGGCTTTTGATGCTCTGACGCTTAGTTGTGTATGTGGTGCTGGGGTTTGAACTTGGGTCATCGCGCATGCCAGGCAAGCACTGTAACCACTGAGCCACCACTCCAGCCCACTGTCCCTCTCTCTTTAAAAATAAATAGTATCTCTATGCCAGGATTCAACTACATTTACATTATCGAAAGAACTTGCTAGTCAAGTATGCAGAGATGAAGAAGATATATAAAGTTAAGTTATTTAGTGAGACTGGTCAAGAGTGAGGCATGTAAATCATGTGGGCTATGGACAGTTCAGTTTCTCAGCTGACATTCTCTCCACTCCTCAGAAATAAGTAGGTTAACATGCCACTGGCAATTTAATCATAGAAGAAAACATGCAGTTTTACCATTATTATAAGGTTGCCAGAGTCTGAATCTTGTAGCATTGGTTTGGGCACCGTATGGCAAGGGAACATTAATGAAAAGTATATTCGTTGTTTGAGGGAAGTAAAATTCATCCATTAGGTGCCAAGTGATTCCTCCATTGATAGAAAATTGTAACAAAATAGAGTGAGACCTCTCTGGGGTACCTAGGAAGAAGATAACAAAGGTATAACACATACTGTGATAATCATGGGGACACTGTATGTTCTTGGCTTATTGTTTTGACATCAGTGCATGAGCTGGTTTATGTTTACATAGAGATTTTATAGTTCAAATGCTTCAAAAGCGTATGAAAGTGATGACAAGTTGGGGTTTTTTATATGAATATATCTAAAAACTTACACAACAAATGTTGCATTTCTACACAACACCTCCCTTTGTCTTCTTAGCCATATACACACACCTTTCTCATTTAAAAATGTTATACTGAAAAAAATTTTGATTTTACTGGCATCACAGTTTTACAAAGGATCAAATACTTAACTCTTGGGATATAAACAAAAAACTCCTTGAAAATTTATTAGCTCTACAATGACACTCTTTTTTAAAGGAAACCATTTAGTTAGACATGGAATGATATTGGCCAAATTGTACTATCATATCATGTAGATATATGAATATGTAACAACGAATCCCACCATTACGCATAGTTATAAATGCACCAATAAAAGTACGAAAAGTCAGAATGACAAATAATAGGTTTCTGGGAGTTCATATCTGTAAAAGAAAATTTAAAAATTTCATAACTTATAAACTTTTAATTTAAAATTCTTACAGTTAGAAAGTAGTAGGACATAATGATAAATTTAACTACCATGGAACTATTGTGATTACTACCACTACATGAAATCAGTTAAAATCAGTAGTTATTTTATACTAAACAAGAACATTTGTGAACATTTAGGTACACCAGTTTAGGTTAGCTCTTTCATATAACCAAATTTGTGGGCACTTAAGTCTAGAACTTCTTTATGGAGGAATTATGCATGGAAAATTTTCTTTAAGTAAAATCATGAATTCATACCCATAGAAATATCTTACCTTTTGCTATAAATCTAAGTGAAAACTGGACATACACAGTATTGGTACAATCTAAATCTCTTGAAATAAGCATCCTTAGTCCTTCCTGAAAACAAAAACATACATGTCAAACAATCTTATTTCATTTGCAAAATTATTTTCCTCTTGCATTAGCTAAATAATTTGTATATCATGATTAAGAAGCAGTAAATTTTGTCCAGTTCAAAAGGAAAAATTGAACAATCCTCGTTCCCCTCTAACAGTTTCCATTTCCTGTGCCTGAGCAACACAGCTCCACTGTCTTACTGCTAAATCATAGTTTGCTGAAACTTTTATAAAAACCAACACAAAAATGATAGCATTACATATCTACAGGCCTTTTAAAAATTAGTCTCCTTTGAGCACAGCATGTTGTGAAAAAGTAAGGAGAAAAGCAGATGGAAAATGTGCCAAGTGCTCCTGCTGGAGGCAGGGAACTAAGACATAACTTTCTCAGGGTTCCCGGGAGTCTCAGCGACTCAGTACTCTCTTGCTTGCTCTGCCAGCCCCAGGAGGCTCTCATTCAGGCTGACATGACATCCCCCACTTGGTCAAGTTAAATAAGGCATAAGTAAGGCAGGTCCCTAGGCCTGAGTTGTAACCATTCACGCAGAGAAGCCAAGGAACGAGGACTAAGAGAGCACATTAGCTTTAGTAATTTTTTCTGCTAATTAGCTATTTCTGGTTGCCTGGGACTGACAGTTTGAAAGGTTGTTTTCTTCATGTGTACATAGTACTGTGGTGACAGCCAGTTAGACAGATCTCACTATGCAAATGTCCCAAGGTCTAAACAGGCTTTTTAGTTTCTCAGCTGTGACTTCTTTGGACAACTCTTCAGTGGTCCATAGCTGTGATACTGAGTGGACATTGTCAACTGTTTTCTTAGTTATCAACTAGCAAATGCCAGATATAATAGTAGCTAGAAAGAACAAATTTTCCTCTTTTTCTTAACATTTATTACAGCGTATAGTCTTCAATACCTGAAAAATGTTAAATAGAGCTACTTTCACAATAGCAACCTTATACCCACTGCCTACAACATACTGGGTTCTGAAATGGACATTTTACCTATTTAAAGCACCTGGCACCACTAAGAGAAAAATATTATTCTTTTTCAGAAAAGGAAACTGAAATGCAGAGAGAGATATTAACTTGCTCAAAATTATATTTTATAAGTGATAATGAATGGTAGGATTTGAACCTAGATAGGTCAGATTCTGAAATTTATCTTCTATCCTTTATAAGATACTAGTGTTTTGTCTACTAAACCATCTCTTGAGGTGGACAGAAGAAATCTAATGTTATATTTAGAATCTGACAGTTGTTTGGTATTATAATAAAAAAGCAACCACATCTATTCCCCTCTCTTAACTTGATACCCCATAGAATTGTACTTCTGGAATTGAAGGTTACCATGTAAAAGACTTGTATTTCTAATCTTTGTTTTTCTTTTATGCCTAATAATTCATTGCCTTGTGTAGTCCATGATGCCTAATCAGCACCTATTCTTCACGGCTCAGCATCTTTTCCCTCTTCCTTCTATTCTTGTGGGTATATAGCTGTGGGTTCTTACAGCCTGGTGCCATGTGGAAACTGAGGTTGAGAGGAAGGCCGCAATGGAAGGCTGTGAGGCGTACAGCTCATAGACTCAACTGATAAATATGCCTTGCCAGCATCAAGATAAAGGAACATGACTATTCTTCCCCCTTGATCATGGAATATAAGTATAAAATTCTTCCATGGGCAAATACAACTCATCTGTACAAGAACCCATTTTATGTTATTTTTTGTAGGAGCAATTTTGTTGAAAGTGTGGGCATAATCTGTAATCTGAAAGTAATCTTCTTTCATATTTGCAGTATTTGTTTATGGTTTAGTACTTGATATTGATATTTATATAGAAAAACCACACATATTTGGTTCACATAGTTATTTCTTTTATCATCCTCTTTCCAGGTTCAGTTATCCATTTGTGCCAAATGTGAAGAATTCATTTGCAACCAACAAGCTACTTTAATAACCGATAGTACTCCTGAATCTATAAACATTAAAAAGAGACTATCATTTCCTTTTTCACACAAGAATGCCTTTCTAGGTCAAACTGCAACCTATGAGCCCTCTACATCTTGCAGAGCTGATAGATAATAAATCTAACACATATAATGCTTGGCTGCTCTTGCATTTAGATGGCTAAAGGGGAAATATAAAAAGACCATGTGTCTTTCTTGTTTGCAGACTCTAAGGACCCGGTTAATTCTACTGTTCAGGAAGTTATCAGGCAGAGGTATTTGAATCACGAAAGTTACAGAGCTTCTGCTATTTGGTCTTGTCAGTTGGATCAGAAGTTAGTTAGTGGCAATGAGCACTAAAACCTTAGACAAGACTAAAGTCAAAAACCCAGGAGTTTCTGCTCAAAAGTGTTAATTAATCCTCAATTTCTTTGGTCCTTCAAAACTCTTAACACTTTAAATCTCTCAGGTCTCTAGGCATTTTTTTTCCTTTTCACTCATCCAAAACTTGTGGAAAATCTGAATTCAAACAAGGCTGATAACTGCCATCTATTAAGTATAATTGAAAAAGTCCCAGGGTATCTAATTTTCTGAGTGTTAGGTATTAGTCATTAAAGTTATGTAGAAACCCATGCAGATTTTTGTCAATGATTTCATTTTCACACCTAGATTAGTCAATTTCCCCATGCTGAGAGAGATGGGATGTAGTATGTATTCATACATGGAGATGTGCCAGCTGAGCCCAGGGCTTCACTCGACCGCTTAATGCTTCCCTGACAAGACATTTAGAGTGAAATATGAAAATATATGAACGATGTTTGGGAATGTTATTTATCCTGACTTAAAAGTTTGATTTTTCTTCAAAGTTACCACCAAGTAGTTCTACTGGCAGGAAGAAAAGAGGAAGGAAAAAAGAGAAGATATTTCATAAAACCATTTAAAAATATAGCAAGCCAAACATATAATAACATAAACATTACATTCTTTGAAACTAGATTCTATGAATTATATACATATAAACTTTTATATGTAATTCCAGCAGGAAGTAAGGAAAATTTGATTACCAAGCAGAATAAAATTATATGCCCCAGGGAATCATAAAAAATGACCACTAATTAGATGAGGAAAAAGAGCTTGGGCTAGAAGATAATAGTTATATGCAGAATAATGCATCATTTGAACAGATTCACAAATGCAGTGGTGTGGAATAATGAGTGAAAAATGAAAAAAGGAAAGATGGTAGATGCCAGGAGAGGGGTAAAGTAGTAGACTCTTACTGACCCCTTTAAAAATGAGAGATGTTCCAGATTTGATGGTTTCACCATTCAAGTTTCCCCTCTCTGCACCGTACACTTCAGGCCAAAGGTCAGGATGTAAGTTCCCATTGAAATCATCTTTCAGAATTGAGGGGAGAGGAGCAACCGGAACACAGTAGGGTCCACCAAAGCCCCGGTCACATCTAAGGAACAAATGAGTGGAGAAGAGACATCATTTGTCAGAGGTTCACCAAGCCAGTTGTACTATGGCATTGCAAAAGCAGAAAACTGCCAGGTAACTTACACGCAGCGTCCACCATCACAAATGCCTCGTCCTGAGCACATCCAAGGGCACCCCGAGGCTAATACAACATTATCAATGGCCCAGGAATCAGATCCCACAGTGTAGTTGGCCTGAATCCATCTGAACCGAGTCCTGGGAGAACTAACCAAAGAAAACACACCATTGGCTTGACAAGTAATTTTGAAATATAGGACATTTATTTGACTTCCCTTTTCCCTTTAAAGTGTGCTCTTCCAGGATCCAGTTCCCTCTTATTTGAGACACCTTATGTTCATACTAAGTAGTAGATGGTGTTTTCTCTTGATCTACAAATAGGAGTAGAAAGCATGTTATCCACATAGTTTACCATTTCTATCATATAAGAGTCTACAAACACATGTGTGAGATGGAAATGTTGTTTTGGACCATTGATTATTGTGTTTTTGAAATATATGTAGATTTTGCTTTCAGGCTTTTACTGCTACTCAGTACTGGGGAAAAGGTCAAAGGTGACAAACATGGGGCTGGAGCAGTGGCTCAGCGGTTTCGGCGCTTGCCTGGCAAGCGCAAGGACCCGGGTTCAGACCCCAGCACCATGTACACAACTAAGTGTTGGAGCAACTAAGGCCATGTGAAAAACTAAATAAAGTGGTTTCTCTCTTTCTCTGTCTTTCTCACTGTCCCTCTTTCTTTAAAAAAAAAAAAAAAGGTAACAAACATGAGGAAAAGTTGGACTCTGACAAAGTTCTGGCATTGGGGCCCCCATTCCACTGTCCCTAAACAATTTGGAGAGTACATGGAAGCTGTTTCATACTCTGCCCTCTGTTTTGGTTCTCAGTGTTCCAATTCTCTAGAATTGAGGACTAGAAGGATGTACTCCTATACGCTCACACTTTCTATTGTGTTTGAAATCTGTTATTTGGAGTGCACTAAAGTCCCCCACGGAGGAAAGAGGAAGGGCAGAAGATTGGTAGGTATCTGGAGTGTACAGCAAGGTTCACCTGCAGTTGAATTTCGGTAGAACCACCTCTGGTACTATTGTTTCCCCACACCAGTTCTCTGTCAGTGCCACACAGCTGTCAGCATGGTGAATTAAAACTGGAAATCTAAACACCTTACTACTTTGCTTAACATCCTTCAGTGGTTCCTCACCAAACACAGGCACGATCAAGGCCAGACACAGCTCTCCAACATCCATTCTCTTCTGCAGCTCCAAACTACCTTTCCCCACTTCTTGTCTTAATTATGCTATGGCAACATGGAATGCTCCAATTTCATCATCAACTCATCCTTTTTCTGGCCTCTGGAGTTTGTGCTAGCTTACAGCGGTGTAGATGCTCTCCCATGTCCCTCATCTCAGACTCAGATAAGACAATAGCTCCTCCAGGAAGCTCCTGCCAAGCTAAGTTAGTATCTTTCCATGGTTCAATAACATCCCTAAGTATTATCTGTTAATATTTTATATCATAAATAACTGTTTAGATGTCATTTATCCTAAATAATATATTTGGATCCTGGCTTATTGATTTAGAACCAAAGCACTGTAAACACAATAGACCCCAATAATTGCTTGTTGGATTAAATAAATGAATAAGTGAGTGACAGGGAAGCATTACTTAAAACTCCATGAGCGCTGGGCGTGTGGTGCACACCTGTAATACCAGCAACTGCAGAGGCTGAGGCTAAGTTCAAAGTCAGCCTCTGCAACTTAGTGAGGCCCTAAGCAACTTAGTGAGACCCTGTCTCAAAATAAAAAATAAAAAAAATAAAGGGCTGGGGATGTGGCTCAGTGGTTAAGCGCCCCTGTGTTCAATCCCCGGTACCAAAACAAGCAAAAACAAAACCCAGAAAAACCTCCAAGGGTCCACAGAAAATTATTTTAGGGCAAAAGTTAACATGCTTTGATTTCCTGCATTTTCCCTGCCATTTGGTTGTGCATCTATGAATCAGAATTAAATCAGGACAACAAAAATGCTGTAAGCATTTAACACAGAGAGAATATAATCCAAAGAATTGGATGATAGTGGCAGAGCTCAGAAAACAATAGAGGCAGGGAGGAAATCAGAGTTTAGCAAAGTCAGGAAGTCACTACAAGTCTAAGCCTGGAGGGACACAAAGAAGAGACATTGCTGCTGGTGCCCAGGGGCCAAGGTCACATGGAAGGGCATTTAGGAATCACAGAAATTAGTCAAGATGCACTTGAACAGTGAACAAAAAAGGGAGGGAAGAATGCCACGATTTATGGCTTATTTTTAGCCTCTCATCTCTTGCTAGCGTCTGCCACTATCTAAACCTACTAGGAAGCTGGTGGGTATAGGATGCTTGAAGCCTATAAACGTCAACTGCCTTGCAATTCAGAAGAGAGTGCAGGAAGGGAGGGACAAAGATCTGAGGGATAGGGGTGGTCCTAGAATGGCACAATTTCTAACCAGTCACTGCGTTACACGTTAATTCTTAGAGAGAGCT
>PVKS010046113.1:0-13461 GCA_004027875.1 Aplodontia rufa
AAAAAAAAAATTCAAATTTTATGGAGTACACACACTAACTTAGAAGAGCAGTTATGATACTATGTTTTCACAAAATCTGTGATTTGTTCCTGTTATACAGTAAAACAGAACTTACTACCACCCCTTACAGTTGTGTTAGGGTCATGTAATAGAGTTCTGGCCAAACTTTTATTGGTCCAAATAATGCACGTAACATCTAAACTCATCCTTGTAAACTCTGCTTGATATTTTACTTTCTATCATTTTGTCCACATAGACCTGGAAAGCTACATGGTGATGATGGCAGCAGTATAAAAATGGAAACATCCCAGAGCTCTAAGTCTCCAAATGGAAAACAGTTTCCTGACATACATTGTGAGGTCAGGAGAAAAATAAACATTGATTATGTTAAGCCACCAGAATTGAGGACTGCTTGTTATAGAGGTTAACAATACTGAATAATACAAACAGTATGGTTAGAAGAAGAACACATAAAGAGTCAAGAGTCGAATGTTTCCCCTCATTGTGGAGGTTAGAGCTAAACCCAGGCTTGAGTGAAAGGTAGTCAAACCCACATATTGGGCCCACCAAGGACATAGCAACACCTAATCTAGGGGAACCATGGACATGTAGAGGTGGGAGTGGGGAGGAGAAGTGGGAGATGGTAGTGGGAGGGAAAATAGAGAATGATCTAGGAAGACAACCAACAATGTAGCACAATCTTCCACCCACCAAGAAGTCAAATAATATTTATGCAATCATTTAATTATGAAAAATTCACGGTCTTACACACACACACACATATATGGACATTTATATTTATTATATGGGAGTTATATAGAAGAATGAAGAGACTGGGGTGTGGCAATGGCAATGTCAGAGTAACTATGGTTTAGGATCAAATGCATATCATATTGTTACTTTATGAGCATTTATGATTGTACAATTAAAATGTAAATACCAAAGTCAGAAGCTGATGCATCACAAGCAAGACAGACACATACAGGGAAATCGAATACAATGAGTGTCCATGACCTCTTTATATTGCTCATCTTGAACATGCATTTCATCTTTACATTTATTTTTCTTTTATTCCAGTGAAAAATAATATGCTGCATTGGACCACAGAGGGACGGTGTCCTGGAGATTGCACTTCTCCCATGGATGTGCACTCTGAGAATACAAGGATGTTTAATAGAAAGTGACTATTAATAATGTCAGTGGGTTCCTTATCTGTTCAAGTCCAATATTCTGAGTTAAAAAAGAAATAGTGTAAAATTTTAAATGATTTTTCATGAGTATTTTTTCCAAGCAGAACATAAATTTTACCTTGGAAAATATAGTCATATGTTTTTTTACTCTGAGAAGATGTAAAGAAATCCATGTTTATTCATAAAAACCATTGTCATATATTGTGGCATGTAAAGTTCACAAGAACCTTAAAATTTAAATTTCCCACTGATGGGTAGCAAGGTCAGGGAGGTTGGAGAATTTACCCAAGATCATGTAAATTGTTAACAAAAGCTGAAACCAAATTAATGTTAACCTCAATCTCATTTGTTTCTTACTATGCTTCCTTGTGTACATCGATCAACCTTTGAAATTCAATAACCATTGATAACATTTAACTATATATGTGGATGAGAGATGATGCCATTTACCTGTTTGTTTATTGAATTACGTTTTCATTTTAGATTATAAAATTGTAGATGCAAGAGATCTGTATCCTTCAAAAAATTTTTTTCTAATGATGAAAAATATTAGCTGATGCTGATCTTCATTTTAATAATATTTTCTATTGTACTAAGTTTGACATACATATTTTACTAATTTACTGACTGCACATTATTTTGAAATATTTATTTTATTTATCAATTATAGGTGTGCCACAGTATCTCAGTTTCTTTGCTTTAATAAAATTTTCTCTGATTTTTCTTTACTAGTTGTAGTGCTTTAAATATATATCTAAACTCATTTCTTAGAAAATACTTGATTCCAAAGAATATATGGAGTCATTGCTGTTTTTCCCCTCGTTTAATGGAAAATAGCAAAACATGAAAGCACAAGCCCAGATCTTGATTTTACTAAGTCATAAATCTTTCCCATGATTCTTTAGCCAACAGAGGGAACCAATTGAATGGATTTATTTGAGTATTGATTCTTTTCATTGTAAGCACATTCTGGAAACAAATATATTGAGCAAATAGCTAAACTTGTGTTGGAGGAAAAAGTGAAAACCAAGCACCTACAGTATCCACCAAGTGAATACATCCTTGAACAACTTGACTGACCTCTCTTCTCCTGTATCCTTTAAACAAAGGAGATTCCTGCAAAATAAACCCAGTCACCTTCTTTTTATTTCTGGATTCAGATGTTAAACATAAAACTCCAGTTATTTCTTATACTAGCAAATTAAGTACTATGTATTTTAGTGTCTTTGTCTATGCAAGTAGAAAAAAACTTTACGCCAATACCTCTATGCCAAAAGAAAGTTTGTAGAGAAAGCCATGACTGAAAGTTACACCTCTTTACTTTAGAAAGTCTAACAGTATTTTCTATGGAAATAACAAGGAATGAAATTTCACCACTGATACTTAATGAAAAAAAAAACAAAAAAAAAAAAAAAAGAAAAATCTCCTGGTGTGATAATTACCTTTAAAATCTCACTGTGAATAGTCTAGCAGTACTCTCAGGAGTCACATCATTCTGCTCAAAACCTTGAGTGATTTCCAGAATAAAATCCTTGTTCTTAGTGTGTCATTCGTATTCTTTCAAGATACAGTTTCTTCTTTCTTCCCCACAGTTAACCTTTAATCTTTCCATTCATTGTTATTTCTGCAGCTGTAGTGGAAATATCTGCCAATCCACAAACCCAAAGCATATATAAATAACGTGCTGAGGCCTAATATAAAATGTTCCTATCTGTCTCACCTTCTTAGCCGGAGTTGAGATTAGACTAGTTGAGGCTGATGTGAAGAAAACTTTTCTGAGCCAACAAGACAATACTTATGACCAAATGCAATTTTTGAATCAAGTCACGTGTTTCTGAAAATTGAGAGCACGAGATTATTTCAGTCCTGTATAAAACGCAGGCTGAATAATATAAATAAAATTTATGTTTCAAAACTATTTATCATTAAATTTCTTTGAGAATATTGTCGTTCTTCTTTCAAAAATATAACCCCCACATAAATATTCTTGGAAATTAAAATTCAATGTACTCTTAATTGGATTTGGAATTAAAATTCCAAGACTGTGTATTTTTCTATCTCTGAACTTTTTGCAGGTTTCTGATATAAAACTGTTACATCATCCCTACTTAGTTATTTAGCTGCTAGTATGTTGCTACTAGTTATCCTCTAGCCACTATCAGCAGCCCTCATGAATAATTAAAAACAAAAGTATTTTCCTAGTCATTGTAAACTTTGTTTCCGGCTAAATACAAAAGGTTTGGAAAGGGAAAAATAAACCTTTGAAAGAAAAATATATTTTTTATGTTTCAGAGAAAGTTTTCCAGGTTCGTATTTGATATGTCCTTTATGTGGTTCGATTACTAAAGGTAACTCCAAGTAATTAGGCAGTTTTATATCTTTTGTGTGAATAAGATTTACAGTGCTTGAATATAGTAGTAGTTAATCATGATTGATGTAGATTTGTGGATTATCCTTGGCTTTTTATTTTAAAGAGATTATATTAACTAATTTTAAAAGGACCTTTATTTCTGAACAAAGTTTCTAGGCTATACAATTCTAAATTTTATAAGGCTTAGAAACTTTTTCAACATTGTACTGGAAGCAAAATGCATGAGAGAAAACTCAATTTCCTTTATGAAAATGAGAGCACTGTTTTCATGAAAACATTGTTTTCATCTGCTCCCCACCTGCATGAGTTGCAGGCTCATTCTTGAAGAACAGTAAACGTTAGCTCATAAACTATAAGAAATATTTAATTAGGTTTTCTTTACAATGGCTTCTTGGAAGTATTAACCAAAATCTAAACTTATTAGTGAGTAAGGATTCAGTACCTTACTGTAAAGAGTTTCCATATAACATGACAGATGGTGAGATGCTCAGCAAGTTTTGGGCCCTAATGAAAGATTACAGAACATCCAATAATTAAATTGGACCTTGAAGAAGTGGTATGTACTTCTGAGAAGTTTGGAGGAAATAGAAGTTTTTTAAAACTAACAAAATTGTGAAAAACAATGCTTTTAATTTCTAAAGTACTCTTTGTGGGCTATCAAAACGTACTAAAACTAGGCATAGGGTAGATTTTATATTCATTGTGTTTTGCATGGATAATTTGATGGCATATCTGCTTACAATGTGTGTAAGAGATAAATCAGGTACTAATCTTTAAAAGGATTTCATGAAAGAAGAGCAAGCCAAGAGTTAGAGAAACATTTTAAGTAATTAAAAAATCTAAGCCAAAATCAGTGATTATTTAAGATGTGGCTGAAAGTAAAGATATCCACATATGGATTCAAGATGTATTTAAAAGAAGTATTGAAAAACTTAGGTTACCAGTTTTAACTTGAATGCCTAGGTAAATTGTTACTTTTGACAGAATTCAAAAGTCAAAATGAAAACTATATGGTCGAGAAAAAATAGAAGATTTTATTTGGAAACCAGACTAATAAACTTCAAACATACTAGTGACTTTCATGTAAACCAGAAATCATATGGTCCCTAACTACACAGAGACAGAAACTTGGTCAATCGTTGGCAACTATAGATGAACCCTTAGATTAAATATTAAACTTTTAACAAAAGATAAAATGAGTTGTCAGAAGAGTAAAACTATAAATGTTCCCAAAGATGAAATCAAATATAATTGGTAAGATTGGTCTGCAGATGGAATTTTTCAAGACTCTATCTTAAACGAACTTAAACAGTTTTTTAGGTCCTTATTTTTTCTGTTTAGTGCTGAGTACATCCTTTAGCTGCAAGCCCTATCAGTAGTTTTATAAATATGGAAATTAAAGTAAAAGACAACTCAAAATACTGGATTTTTGCTTAAATATCTCAATTGTTTTATATATACATATATGTGTGTATATATATATATATAAATACTTGTTATATACATATTCCTTAAAATATTTTCGTATTGTTCTTTCTAATTTATTTCCTTTTAAAATATAATATTCAGGAGCAAATTTCTAGTACTCTTCAGATTGAACTGCTTGCAATTCATATTGAGGAAAATATTTGTTAATTTACCGGGTTACTGAGCAACACTCTCAGTATTCATAATTCCTAGGAAAGAATGTGTTATTTTCTCTAACCTATTTTAACACCATGGGTTTTTTATGTAAATCATTAGGATTATTTGGTAGAAAATTTGGCAAATATAAAAATATATGTAATAGATAAAATTCACTGTAGTTGTAGCATCAACTATTCTTGGGAATACTTTTGTTATTTTCTCGTTTTTTTATTCGCATTGCAGTATGCTCCCATATGTGTAATTGTGGATATATAAGACAACAGGAGTTTTATTGGTGAAGATGATTTCATGCACTTAATTTTCATCTAATGCTGTGAACTTGTAATTTAAAAATTAAATTTATCTGAAGCATGATTTATCACATTGACTTAAGTAGGCAAGTTACTCAGCTTCGCTTTGAGGTTCACTAGTCTTTGCTGAAGGCTGTTCCTATTTTCTGAGCACGAATTAATACAGTAGTTGGAGGGCTGGAGTGGTAGCTCAGAGGTTATGGCACTTTCCTGGCATGTACAAGGACACAGATTTAAACCCCAGCTCCATGTATACAACAAAGTGTCAGAGCAATGAAAGCCACATGAAAAGTAAATAAAATTGATTGATTTCTCTCTCTCTCTTTCTCTCTCTCCCATCGCCCCTCTCTAAGAAAAAGGAAGAAGAAGGAGGTATTTCTCTCTGTGATCTAGAAACTCGAAGAGAGGTAGAATATGACCAAAACTGGGACCACATGTTTTTTACTTGCATGCTGGAAATAAATAAATAAATAATGAAATTGATCTATACTGAAAAAAATAAGAATAAAATGGAGAGGGAAAACATTAGAGACCATTTGTTTCTGGATAAATGAGGAGACTGAGAATGAGATCAGATATATTCTCAGAGAAAAATAGCACATTGTGGTTTTGCAAATTCTTTGCCTAGTCTTTCTGTTCTGAGGCATCTTGCTATGGTTGATAGTTTAACAAAATTATGGAACACTGAGTTGCAGTTGAAATTAAGATACATACTTAATCAATTTTAGCATAATTATAGCATAATAGTCCAATAGTTGGGATATAGCTATGCTAAATTATTTGATGTTTGTTTGAAAATTAAAACTACTGACTGTTCTGTATTTTATCTGGCCACCCTACACCTAATGTCCTTTCTAAAGCAGCCCTTGTTTTAGCTACAAATGCTTTAATAATTTTTCTTTACTTATTAAGAAGCCATGGCTAGGTGGTTACAGCCCTTGCCTGGATGAGCTAGTATGCGAGTTCAAATCCCAGTACCATGTACACAGCAAAGTGTCTGAGGAACGAAAGTCACATGAAAAACTAAATAAAGATTGCTTCTCTCTTTCTCTCTCCCTCACTGTCCCCTCTTAAAAAAGAAAGAAAGAAAAAAAAAAGCAATGGCTATAATAGAACACCCATTTCATGGTAGATCTACTCTGTTTTTGCTTTTTAAAAAATTATTTCACAAAATTTGTTTAACCTCTAAAAGCTAATATTTGTATTGGTAACTGTATTCTTCTTCACTCCAAAAAAATAGCTGATTGTGAATTTCCTTTCCTTTTTAGTAATAGCTTTAAAAAATATAAATCTTAAATCTTCCAACCATCTATTTTTGGCATTTTCTATAGGTCACCATTCTGTGTCTTACTATGTCTTCTTGCAAAAAATATTTCTCATCTATATATGTGATACTTGTTACTTTACATTAAGAGAAATAAACAGGATGTAAAAAACTTAAAAATAAATGTTTTATTTTAAGATATTCTAGTTTTTTCTTTCCTATTTTCTCTTCAGCACCTGCTTGACTCCTCTCAGTTCTCAGTATTTTAAGAATGTAGGCATTTCTGCCTGCACAGGTGGTATTTGCTTTGCCACTGAAATGAAAAATAAGGACTTTACTGATTTTATTACTTTACATTTTTTTTCTTGTTATATGTTCAAATGCCCCAACTCCTTTCTCTTTTGTTTGGTATTGATGGTTGAATCCAGGGGCATTTTACCATTGAGCTACGTCCCCAGTCCATTTTATTTATATATTATTTTATTTTGAGGCAGGGTCTCGCTAAATTACTGAGGCTGTCCTCAAACTTGTGATCCTCCTTCTTATCTTCTCCAGTCACTGGGATTACAGATATATGCCACCTCACCTGGCCCTTAATTCTTTCTTTAGTTATTCACTTCAAAGAACTGGGCATAAAGCTCTGTGGTCGGAATTCTGCATAAATTGAGAGAAATTCATGCCATCAAATGATTTACTTGGTAGATGACTAGTCAGATGAGTCCTCAGCCTTGCTTTGTGATTAAAGATCTTCACTTCCTGTGATTCTTTTACCTGTAATAGAGCTATATAAATATTGTACACATAGCAGTTACATAGATAGAGTGACACTCACTTAGTGTTTTAAATTGTTATTTGGGAATATATGATATGAAATAAATGGAGTGTATGCATGTGAAAATATGGAATACTAACCAATGGAAGATGATAACTACACTCTCAATATCCTTCTTCTGGATGTCTATTTCAGGTAAATCACTTCTTCCATTTATAATATATAACTCTTTTTAAATTGTCAGTTCCTAGATGTCAAGTGTAGATTTTTTTTCTTACTCCACAGCTGTGTCTATTCAGTCTAAATATATTTAAAAATGGAGAGGAAAAATATTGTCTCAATTTTTAATTTCATTTTCCTAACTTCCCTTCCAATGGACCTAGAATGGTATAGTTACTAAAAAATAGTATTTATCATGATGATATTTCTTAAATTGATTAACATTGAAGATCAAACACAGAAGAGTGTTTTGCTCCTGCTAAATGGATATGTGATACTTACATACATACATTTGTGTATGTGTTGTCCATGTGCAAAACTAGGACAGGTAGTATATTAATTCCCTGTAGATTCTGCAACACTTTAACGCAAACTCAATGAATTAAAAAAATTATGCTTTCCCAGCTCTTGAGCAAAGAAGTAAACAAAAAAATTATTATTAAAAGGCTTCACTCTCCATGACAGCTCTAAGGCAGAATTTACTTCTTGCTTTCCTAGGTTTCTCCATCTCTGAGGGCTGCTGACATTGCTGGGCTTGTGGCCTTATCACTCCTCTCTGTCTCCATTTTCACAATGTCTTCTTCTCTACTTCTCTGTTTTGATGTTATTTACTTCCTATCAGGATAATCCAGGATGATTACCTCAATCAATGTCCTTAAGAAAATTACTTTTGGGGCTGGGAATGTAGCTCAGTGGCAAAGCACCTGCCTAGCACATTTGAGGCACTCGGCTTGATCCTTAGCACCATAAAATATAAATAAAAGAAAGATATCCTGTCCATCTACAACTAAAAAATTAATCATTTTCATAAATATTTTTTCTAAAATATTACTAATAGTTCAGTGCATTAGGTTATGGACATATCTTTGGGAGTATTTTTCAGCCTGCCTCAAGGTCACAGTTAAAACCAAAGCTACAAATAGGCTTCTTTTTAATAAGATAATAATATATAACTTTTTTACTTTTATCAATAGGATTCTCCTCAGAGAATCTGGAAAGAAAACTAATGGTTCTTTGACACTCAAGTGTTATACAAGAACCCGGTAGCAGAACCACAAAAGAAGAAGTTGTGAATCCGTGTGTACCGACTCCAGACCGCTTAAACTAATCAGTGTACTCCATCAATTTCTTTCTCACCATGTCTCCTTACTTTTTGTCCATTTGCTTGAGAATCAGTAACTTGCCTTGAAAACTGGGGATTAGGTAAATTTTTACTTAATCACCTATTTCTTAAACTTATTCAGCTGGCTCCTGTGTGTGAGAAGCAAATTCCAGAAAATCTGGATTAATATGTAACATTTTATAGAAATGATTAATTGTATTAATCCAATTTATGAAAAAATCAAAATAATGGCAAATAGATTAATGAAAGTTGAGAGTAGAGAATAGAGAGTAATGCATGAATATTACTTTTTTAAAGAGAGGGACAGAATGAGAGAGAGAAAGAGAAATAATTATTTATTTTTTCATTTGGCCTTTGTTTCTCTGACATTTAGTAATGTATGTAACACTAGGGTTGGAACCAGATCGTTGTGCATACCAAGCATGCTCTCCAACCACTGAGCCCCTGTTATAGCCTTACAAGATTATTCTTAAATAAAGAAAAACAACTATTTATATTTTCTATTATGATGAACAGGAATACTTCACAATAATAACCCTTTCAATGAGGAGTATAATACATTTTTAGATTACATTTTGACAGTTTTGACAAACACAACATACTAGTGAATGCAGTTAAAATTCCTTGTGAGGAATAGAGGATTATGCAATATTATAGACATTTAAAATTTAAAACATCAGTGGGGGCCTGGTGGGGTGGCTCATCAGTTAGAACATTTGCCTGGCCATGCATGAGGACCCAAGTTAGAACCCAGCACCACATATACAAATGGTTGTCAGAAAAAAAGAACTAGATGAAAAATAAATAAGATTGATTGATTCCCTCTCTCTTAAAAAAAATCAGTGGGGAGAAAATAAGTGAGAATCTGGAATATGCACTGAGTCAGAAAACTATGAAACTCTCAGGATGAAAATCATGATAATTCAATTTGCCCTATAACTTTATTGGCATCTCTATTAATTTGATTATGATTAGGCATGGTTATTATACAAATATGTGTTACTTTGCCTCACTTTCTAAGTTTTTCATGGCTTATTTCTCAAGTCTTCAGTTTTTAGTGAAATCGATGTTCATAGTAGCTCAATTTACAATAGCTAAATTATGGAAACAACCCAGATGTCCCTCACTAGATGAATGGATCCAAAAACTGTGGTACATATATACCATGGAGTTTTACTCAGCAATTAGAAACAATGATATTGCAGCCTTTGAAGGTAAATGGATGACTATGGAAGAAATTATGCTGAGTAAAATCAGCATAACCCAGAGGACAAAGAGTCCAATGTCTTCACTCATCTGTGGAGGCTGGAGTTAGACCCCAGCCATTGAGAAAATGTTTTAAATCTCATGTTTTAAATCTGGATAAGGTATAATGATATACAACTTAAGACATTCATAGAGATATATTGGGAAGGAGGAGGGTAGGGATAAGGGTGGGTAATTAGGGGGGCTCTTGGGGGAAAATCTAATTTTCAGATTATATGTATATATATATTATATTATTTCATTAGAAGCTTATTTGATTGTTCAACAAATAAATTTCTTAATTAAAAAAATGGCCTCTACATACAATTTTTGAGCATGACAATTATTTTTTTCCATTTGTCACTTACATAGCTATTAATAAGCTAAAATGAATTTATTTAATAAAAACATCTCTTTAATTCATTCTGGTATCCTTAGTATGCACTATGTTTGCTCAAAATAATTTTCCAGTCTGTACAGAGCAGGGAATGTAACTAAGACATGAATGAACATGGAGAAAGCAACCAAAGTTTTATGAGGAGAGATATTGAAATATCATTCTATCTTGTAATGTTTATATGCAGATTTTCTTTCTAATTGTGAAAGTTCTATTCTCTCTATTGACAAAGAAACTCAACTTGTTTTTGTGTAGAAATGTTAGAACTTCTCTTGATTACATAAATATATCTTGAAAAACCATATGATAACCCATTTGTATATGAATTCTGCTGATGCCTCTACTGCTGGACTGTTCATGCAAACCAAGCCACAAATACTGTCTCTGCCTTCTCGTCCTTTACCTCTCTGTTCCATGGCCTCATTTGGAATGCCATGGGATCTTATCAGCATCAGTGAATTCTCTACTCTTCTTATGAAACCACTTTCTTCATTTCTCCTAAATATGTGACCAACAACATGTTTCATCATTTAGTACAGATATTCAGGTTGGAAAATAGTTCTAGGTACAGATTTTAACCATCAGGGTGGACCTTAGCCACTGTTGTTTTAGTGTCCCACCTTTGGACACAAAAAATATGATTGTGCGGGTTTGGTAGCATTGTTTGGAGGAGGAAGCTCCTCAATGATCATGTAGGTCAAGTAAGAGGATATTCTGAAAGGACAGACTTTGCTGTTTCTTGCCACTATCTTCCCATAAGCAAAGTTTCTACTAGACCTTAAATTAAAGTAAAAGATATGGCTCTCTGCTCAGTCATGTTCTTCCTGCCAATTCCTTCTATGGAGTGTTATCTTTAGGTGAAAAGTACTGTGTAAGAATAAAGGAACATAATAATTCTTGTTCATATATATCATATTAATCAGCCCTACTTATACTTTATTTTATTTATTTATGTTTTTCTACTACATAATTTCTGTAGCTTCTGAACTTGGATTCAGCTTTCTGATTGAAATCTCCCTTAGTATAGATTACAACGCTATCTCATAAAGGTCAGATGTGGGTATTTCAACTCCTTATTCTTAAATCGTCTATAGCTTTGTATGTTCTAGTAACAGTTGAGAAACTGTCAGTTAAAACTAATGGGTGTAATTCTTTGTAAAAAAAATAAATAAAAGCTTAATGAATCAAATAGTAAACAGATAATTAAAATTTTATTATTATAAATGTTGGGAAAGCATGATTTTTATTTAGAAAATTTTATCAGTAATTTCCTCATGGCATTTGTTACCTTTATATTGTATTATATTTAATTTCTGTGTATGCTATCTCAGGCAGTAGGCACCTCAAATGCAGAATTCACATATATTGACATTGAACCAACTCAAAATTTAATAGTATGATTTGCACTAACTAAACTGTTTTATATCATATAGTGGTAAAAAGAGAGGAAAACAATGAAGGGCAAGAAGCTGAAAAACCGAAACATAAAAAGGACAAACAAAAAAAAATAGAGAAAGAGATATTTTTATATGAAAACAATAGAGGTAAGAATTTGAAAATTGAAAAAAATTACTGAATAAAATTTAGTTGGCAGCACTGTGTATAATAATTTTGAGGTAAGCATCATGATAAGATATAAGTAAAGCACTACATACAGTATGAAAAAATATTATTGTACAAATTGTTTCTCATGATCTTTCAAATGTTGTTGATGTTGGTATTCTCTAACACTGTCTACAAAATTAGAGGCATTTTTTAAATTTAGGGGGTAAATATATGGCAGTAAGTATTTAAAGCAGAGAGAAAAAGTAAATCCACTTTTCCCTCATGCTTACTCTTTTTCTAGGTGGAAAAGATCACTGCCATTGAATTTAAAAATCAGGAGTTAGTCACAGGGTGTTAGGATTTTGAGTTTCAAATGTCTTTTTCTAATATGTTGAATATGGACTTACAATTAAGGGAGAATCATTATTAAGCATTCAAGAACAGCTGCATATTCACATAGTTTGCCAAGGCTGATGCCATTCCATAGTTTCCCCCTTTGGGTTCCCCATGGTTCTATTCCCCCCAGTTGAACCCCTGTGTTAAATGGGCTTCTCCTGGATGTCAAAAGTTTCCCTCTGAGGTGATTCCCCCATACTCCTTCCCTCCACTTTCCTTGATATCCTTCCTAATCCCTTCCCCTTCCCTGACCCCCTCACTACATCTCCAGGCATCCTAGGCAAGATTTCCCCTGTTTGTGTAAAAAATCATACATGTTGAGGTTATTATTAGCTTAGTCATCTATCATACTTTTCTGGTTGTATTCCAGCTACCACAAATGAGAGAAAACATTTGGCCCTTGAGTCTCTGAGATTGGGATACTTCACTCAGCATAATTTTATCCATCTCCATCCATTTGGCTGCAAAATCCTGGAACCACTTTATGACCCAGCTATCCTACTCCTGGGTATTTTCCCCAAAGAGTTAGAATCAGCATATTATAGAGATACGGCTTCATCACTGTTTATAGTAGCTCAATTTACTATAGCTAGATATGGAACCAACCCAGATGCCCCTCATTAGATGAGTGGATTCAAAACTTTGGTACATATATATAATGGAATACTACTCAGCTATTAGAGTTTCATATGTCTTTTTTTTTTTTTGAACAACCTTACATGATTTTAACAAAATAATATAAAATGTGTATAAAATGTGTAAATATTTTGGATATTGCAATTATCTCCAGAAGTGCCCCCCCAAATTACCCTCCCTTATCCCTCCCTTCCCTTTCCCATTATAACTCTAAAAAAAGTATTAGATTGTAAAGCATTACATCTTATCTGGGTTTAACTCATGTTACTAGACCAACTTTCTCATTGTCCAGGGTCTAGTCCCCACCTCCACAGATGAGTGGGGACAATCGACCCTTAGATCTCCGGGTCAAGCTGATTTTACTCA
>PVKS010046114.1:0-13459 GCA_004027875.1 Aplodontia rufa
AGAGAGAGAGAGAGAGAGAGAGAAAGAATATGAATGAATATCAGTTTTATTTAGTTTTTCATGTGGCCTTCATTGCTCTGAAAGTTTGTTGTGTACGTGGTGCTGGGGTTTGAACTCATGTACTTGCACATGCCAGGCAAGCGTCATAACCGCTGAGCCACCACTCCAGTCCCTGGGTTCAATTCTTGGTACCAATAAATAAATAATCGGGGAGGGGCCCTATAGGAGCAGAATTCCCAGATGGGAACAGCACTTAATGTAGCCTTTCTGTTGCTTTTCACTGCACATATTTATTATCACTTAACATTATTATAACAGAACATAGCAAATTACGAAAAGCTGATCTGGTCAGGCTGAAACTAGACAAGTGTGCACCTACCATCGATCATAAAGCACACAGCTGCACTCATGGCCTGGGAGAAAACAAACCAGAGATTATAAAACAGCACAAAAAGGAGGCTTACGTGTAAATTAAGTCTTGATTTGAACAAACCAACTATAAAAAGACACTTTTTTGTTGACTGGAGTAATCTGGACACAGCATGGACAGCAGATATTAAGGACTGATTTTGATTTTGTTAGGTCTAACAATGTTCTGGTGGTTATGTTATAGCGGATAACCTCATCGGTCAGGGACGCAAAGGGAGCTATTTACAAGTGAAGGGGGCCCTTGTGATATCATATGCTTTGGCAAACAACAGATATGCAACAGATCAAAGATTAGCATTTTATTGATTAAGCTCTGATGGGTACCTGGGGTTTTAGTACGTGTGTACTTGACAATTTCCATTAATAAAGCTTAAAAAAGACCACAAAATTTCTCACGCAAGGTTAAAAAAGATCCCTGACAATCTGTTAAGCTGTGAACTGATGTTAAAGGAAGAAAATCTCAAACCAATAAGCCCCAATCCTGATAAACAGAGGGAGAGGGAAAGAGAGGAAGAAAGGGGGAGGGAGAAGAACCTCTAATGACCACAAGTAGGAATGAAAGAGGAGACATCGTCACTGACTTTCCAGGGAATGAGAGCAGCAAGGCCAATATGCAACTGTAGGAAAACTGTACACCAACAAACTGAAAAACCTAAAGAAACTGACAAATTCCACGAACTACCAACACTGCCTCAGGAAGAACAGGAAATTAGACCTGTGACAAGTAGAGATGAGTAATCTTTTTTTTTTTTTTTTTTAAGAGAGAAAGAGGGATGCAAGAAAGAATTTTATTTGTTTTTCCCCTGGCTGTTGTTTCTCTGACACTTAGCTGTGCATGTAGTGCTGGGGTTGAACTTGGGTCCTCAACATGCCAGACAAGTGCTCTAACCACTGAGTCACCGCTGCAGCCTGAGACTAGTTATCTTAATATTTCCCGTGAAGACAAGCCAGGTACAGTGGGCTCTACTATAAATTTACCAAACATTTAAAGAATTAACACTAAACCCTTCACTAAATCTTCCCCAAAATAGGAGAGGACAGTTCCCAATTCATTTTATGAGGACAGTATCACTCTGATGCCAAAACTAGACAAAGGTATCACAAGAAAACAAAACAACAGGCTACATCCTCCATGACCACAGCCCCTGCAGTATCATCCCTGCTTCCGGATGGCTGGAGACGAGGTCGGTCGCATGGGGCCAGATGTGTGTATGTGGCCAATCTCAGACAGAAACTCAGGACACAGAGGCTCAGGTGAGTTTCTCAGAGGGCATCACTTCCCACAATTTCCCACATCAGTGCACAGGAGTGGGTGCTGTGCTACCTGCAGGACTCTACAGGGAGAGGACAAGGGGTGCTTGTGCCTGGTGACTTCCCAGCCCTGCCACATACTCTTCCTTGGGCTGACTTCACCTGTACACTTACAGGATAACAGACCATGACTGTGAGTATAAAGGCTTTTCTGAGTCCTGCAGCCCTTAGGAACTTCTGAACTTATAGGCAGTCTTGGGGACCTCCAAGGAATAACTGGGTTCTGAAATGAGGGTGATCCTGGGGACTCCTCAACTTTGCAATGAGAAACCTCTGACCACTTTAAATGGATGAATTTTATGGTATATGAATTATACCTCAATAAAGCTGTTTAAAAAAAAGATAAGGCTGGGGGCTGGAGCAGTGGCTCAGTGGTATTGTGCTTGCCTGGCATGTATGAGGACCTGGGTTCAAACTTCAGTGCCATATACACAGCTAAGTGTCAGAACAATGAAACTAAATAAAATTGATTCTTTCTCTCTCTTAAAAAAAAAGAAATATATATACACACACACACACACACACACACACACACACACACACACACACATATCTGGATGTGGTGGCATATACCTATAATCCTAGTTACCCAGAGGCTGAGGCCGGAGGATCCCAAGTTCAAGGCCAGTTCAGGCAACTTAGTGAGACCCTATCTCGAAATAAAAACAAAAAGGGCTGGAGATGTACCTCAGTGGTAAAGCACCCTTGAATTTGATCCCCATACCAAAAAAAAAAAAAAAAAAAAAAAAAAAAAGATGAGGCCTCTTTAACATAGCCATAATGCCATTATCACACCTAAATTGCATCTATAGATGGATTCTAAAAGTGAAAATCCAATAACAATACCGCACAGCCCAAGAGTTCAAAGTCACTGTCCCTGAGCATTCAAAGCCGAAGAATTTTGGCTGAAAAACAATGGACTTATTCCCTCCTCCAACAACTGTTGTAAATCATGCCTCATTTTAAGAGCATTTTAAGAGCCTATCCCCACTTCCCGGCCCTTTCATCACATTCCACATTTAAGTGCTTAAGAATACTACTTCATGAACAAAAAAGTTTGTGTTGTGGAGCCCCTGAAATCAACAGCTGTTCTTCCCGTTGCTCCATTATGGATTTATCTGAGGTGTTAAGATTGTTGGAAACCTTGAGAACTGTCATCTCCTTTTATTGCTCCCCCAAAACCACTGGTTTGAGTCTAAGGTGCTCCCTGTCCTGGTTATTCAACATCCTGAGAGGGTGCATGGGGTGACTTTTCTTCTTTTTTTGCGGGGGTGGGAGGAGAAAGAGAGAATCAATTTTATTTAGTTTTTAATCTGGTCTTTGTTTCTTCAACTTTTAATTGTGTGTGTGGTGCTGGGGTTTGAACCCGTGTCCTCACACATACCAGGCAAGCGCTATAATGGCTGAGCCACTGCTCCAGCCCTTAAATGATATATTTTTCTTTTTTTTTTTTTTTTCAGGGCTGAGGACTGAACTCGGGGCCTTGCACATTCTAGGCAAGCGCTCTGCCTCTGAGCTAAATTCCCAGCCCCCTTAAATGATATTTTTAATTAACCTGAGTTCAATATAACCTGAACTCTTTCATAGTTTTTATTTAATAGAAACAACTTCTCCGCTAGTGATTTTTTAAATATTCCTGGGTATTCCCAGAATTGTCATTTTTTTCTCTGGGCACGTGCATTTTGTTCTTCTGATCATGTTTAAGAAGGAGGGAACCAGGGGCTGGAGAAGTGGCTCAGCGGTAGAGCACTTCGCTTGGCATGGGCGAGGACCTAAATTCGAGCCCCAGCATCACATACACAACTACGTGGAGGAAAACCAAAAATTGATGATAAGGGCTGGAGTGGTGGCTCAGTGGTTGGAGTGCTTGCCTGGCATGCACAAGGACCTGGGTTCAAACCTCAGCACCACATACACAACTAAGTGTTGGAGAAACAAGGGCAAGATGAAATAATAAATAAAATTGATTCTTTCTCACTTTGTCCCTCTCTCTTTAAAAAAAAAAAAAAATCAAGGGAATCAGAAGGCTGCCTATGTCTGGAAGTTCTGCATAGAGTATAGGATAAGAAAAGCAGTTACGCTGGAAAGATGCTATCACAATGAGTCACCTGATTCTCAGATGCTGAGGCCCACACTAACTACTCTAAGGCTCTCTGGTTGTTTACTATCTTTTAAATAGACCCTCAATCTTCACCTGGGGCAGGCGCTCAGCTGCAGGCCTACCTGTGTGTGAAGACAGGAAGGAGGGTGAGGCGAGTCTGCAGTTTAGACAACACCCTATGCTGGTTCTTCCCACACCCCTTCCCTCTACTGGTCCTTAGGTGACCACTTCCATGCCAGGAGTTTCTCTGAACACCATCTCCCATCATTCCCTAGGTTACAGCCTCCTTTGCTGTCCTCTCAATCCCCTCTTCTGTTCTCTTGGAACATCATTTCTAAGTCTTCATGAATTAAAATACTTAGCTGTAGTTTTAGGGTGGGAAAGAAGATAAACATATGTTCTTGGGTCTTCTTTCTTGCACCAAAAACTGCCTTTAAAGAAGATCAAACCAGCCAGGTGCACAGGTGTACCCTACAGTCCAGACACTCAGGAGGCAGAGGCAGGGAGATTGTGTGCCTACAGTGCAGACACTCAGGAGGCAGAGGCAGGGAGATTGTGTGCCTACAGTCCAGACACTCAGGAGGCAGAGGCAGGGAGATTGTTTGAGCCCAGGAGTTCAAGATGAGCCTGGCCAACAGGCGAGACTGTCTCAAAAACAAACAACGAATGCGACAACAAGAAAAGAAAACTCCACCTAACGCACGTATCCTCACAAGACAGTGTCCTGACAAAAGCAAAACACTACCCCTATAGATTAACAAGTCCTCAGCTTTAAGAATGAGAACAAAAGCAGACTGCACTGAGGTGAGGCCACCGCCCACAGCCAGTGGGCACTGAACCACCTGGTGGCACCACTCTGACAGCCTTTGATTTGTGAGAACACAGGAATTCAGATGTTTGAGGAGCACCGCCTTAGCCAGCTATTCTCTCACTAATAGCAAAACTGTTTAAAAGGAGCTGAAAGCACACTTACTACTCCAGAAGCACCCATTTGAGTTTTACAATAATTAGAACTGTGAACAACTATTTCAAAAAAACATTTAAGAGATTTGCATACATACTCAAGTACACATGCAAGAAAGATTTACGTTAGTATTAATCTGTAACACTGGAGGGAAAAACAGTTGTTACCTTATAAACAATTAAATGGAGCTCTTCATAAGTGTCATCTGTATTTACAAAAATTTTGGGGAATCTGCACTTTGCTTCTGGATCATTAAGGTTCAAGGGTCCAGTAAGAAATCTTAAAAGCAAGCACAGAGATGACTCAATGAGGTAAATCATAAACAGAAATATAGAAACAGAATACATTCCCACTCAAAGTACATCAATTTTTAGAAGATAGATGCTATTTGGAAAACATAAAATCAGAATATGATAAAGTAACAGTTTAAATTAATTGGAAACAAAAGAATTTCCTCTGTTGATTATCACCAATAAAATAGCACAAAGATAATTCAATGCTCATCTTTCCTCTTTACCAGGAAAGATAATGAAATTCACTACTGTAAAAAACAACAAAGTTCCTACCTTCCATAGTGTTGAAGATTTCCTGGCATTTCTGCTCTTATTGGAGAATCCCTTCCTGCCAACTGCAAACACATTCAATGTTCAAAAATAATTGATTAGATTTGCTTTACTTTCAAAGCTGTGACAAACAGCATTCTTATCTGCTAGTTGGTTCCATGTACTTTGCTGTATCAATTTCCCAAATTCCTTCCCAACCAAAAACAAAAGAACAAAAAAACTAATTTATTTCCTTATTTAAAACTAAAATTTCCCACGTGGCATAAGGTCCTTAACTCCATCATACACCACCCTGCGAGGAATGTTCCAGATGTGAAATCTGAAGTTTGTGGAAGTGCACCAATACACACAGCTCCTAAGTGGCAGGGTAGACATCACAACCAGGGCTGCCCAGGGTTAAAGTCTCCACTTTCAGCCACGACACCAAGTCTCTTCAAAGATTTCTATCTGTCACACATTCCTAGTTAATTTTGCTGAAAAAATATTCCAACACATAAAGGATATGAAACAATCCAAACCCAACGGTCATGTTGGCGAAAACTTGATATTGTTTTTAAAACATTTGATGGTCTTCTGGTTCACATGTTCACATAAAGCTTTAATGGAGAACCTTGGAAGACCCCAAAAGCTTAATGAGTGCAGTGGTGAAAATGCACAGCCCAACACGCATTCATGTATTCTTTGCTGTGAGAGAGGCCTCGTGTGCCCACATGCACAGCCCAATGCGCATTCATGTAGTCTGTGCTGTGAGAGAAGGCCTCGTGTGCCCACAAGGCGCTGCCACACCGTGGCTTCCTGCTTTATAGGTCTCTTACTTCAGCTACACAAGAGAGTGTCAAACAGTTGTCTGTGTGGTTGAAAGGCCTGTGAAGCACAAGGGGATGTGCTGACAAGCAGGTGCTTTGGTGTCTGGAAAAGACCCTGAGGTCCAGGCCTTGCTGCGGGAACATGGGTAGGGCACTGACGCCCCTAAATCCGAGCTGCCTCATCTGTAGGATGGGATACTCAGTTCTTGAGCCTGCTGTCACAGCAGCTGTGTAGGTAACCTGGACACCGGGCACAGTGGCTGTGCCAAGGAAGCACCCCAGAACCACCAGCCACTGTACTCTACCCAGCTGGAGAGATGCTAAGACCCAGTAAGGTCCTCCTCTAAACCTTTCCTTCAACTTCTTAGTAAAAAGATTTTCCCTGATGTTTCAATAATCAACACCTTAAATAGTAGAGAAAAAAAATGTGGGAAGGAGGATGGCGGGGTAGAGGAAGAGGGAGGGGAGATCCTGTAAGTGGAGAGCACATGCCTGCGTGGCCTGTGCGAAAGCGATGCTTGAATGAGCTGTAAACACTGTTTGCTTCCAGCTTAATTAGAGCTACGGAAAGACACTTTGGGGAGAACACTGGCATTAAAGCTCTCTACAGAAAGCTGGAAGACTAAGTATCAGAGCAGAAAGCCACGCAGGCAATTCACCATCTACTTGCAATCGAGAGACTGCAGGACCCACCAGAGCTTGTCATGGATCCCTGGCATTTGCATAGTTCCCTGAACCCTTTCTAAAACCCAATCTTGCTCTTTAGGGACTGCAGCTGTAGCTCAGTGGCAGAGCGCTTGCCTAGCACATGTGAGGCACTGAGTCTGATGCTCGGCACCACAAAGGTATTGTGTCCATCTACAACTAAAAAAAAATTATTAAAAAAACAGGACACACCTTTACTGTCGCCTTTGCATGCAACAAACTGGAGAAAAGCTGACCTACGTAATTTTCTGTGCTACTGATACGCAACTAAGTAACACTGAACACCACACAACTAACACAGAACATAGTTCAGAAATGCCCCTCGCCATCTCACTCCACCCTCCACCCCTGTCCAAAAGGGTGCATGTGTGTTACAGAGCCAAATCATACCTCAGGTTCAATGTGCCTGGGAAACAGAGAGGTGGTGAGGTATTTGTATAAAATTCTCATGTCGTCTTGTTCTAATCCACTCCTGAAACATCAGAGAAGCACTGTGTTAAGTCTGGGGCCAGTCTTGTTTTTTCATTGCTCTACGATAAAGTTCGCCTTTCCTTCATTTTAAGAAGGCTGCCCTTGACTGAGACGTTCAGGTGGGGAATGAGGGCTGAGCGCCAGTGCAGGCACTGCTCCCTGACCTGCTCAAGGCTACTGTTGAATTTTATAGGCAACTGAAGTCTCAAGAGATGGGCTCACTGGCTGAATAAGGAGGATTGTTCAGGGAACCTTAAGAAGCACACTGCTGCAGTCTAGCAGCAGGGGTCCCTCAGCTTCTGGCCTCTACAGTAATGGCATATTCTGGAAAAATACTGGGACACTATAGACAGGGAACTTGATCCTAATTCTTTATAGACAAAAAGACAAAGAAATGAGCTGTAATCTCGACTGAGTGAGGAGTGAGGAGCACGTGGGAAGCACTGAGCAGCTAGCAGGTAGCAGATTCTTGGAGGTTTCAGGAGAGGAGAACGAGGCTGTGGGTTCCTATACAAGATAACCGAAAACTCCTCGGAGAGAATCTAAGCTCACATGAATCAACCCTGCAAGGCCATAAGCTGGAAAAAGTTCTGGCCTGTCTTGCAAATAAGTGGGGCCTGCTTCTCTAGACTGTTCCACCTGGACATCTTACTTTTCCATTGCGGGCACTCTCTCCACTTTCCAGGTTCAATTTTTATGAGTCTTGACCACAGACATGGAAGCCCCATACTTTAAGACAGGTTTAATTTATTTCCTTTTCTACATAGGAAGAGATGTTCTGGTACAAAGGAGAGAAGAGGTGGCTCAAAACCTTTAATGCTCTCTTGCAGCCACTTAGGCAGACTGAATTTCTGTATCAAACATGGAAAGTCACCAACTTTTTTGTAGAAATAACTGGGATTAAGGGAAGAATGGGAAAACAAAACGACAGCAGGTTCTGGATGCTATTCTCCTTTTGAGAGGGTAAGTGAGAGTGACCGAAGAGTGGGATTAACGTGTGGGCAACTACTTTCAGGAGCTACATTTCCTGTTGTAGTAGCTAATGGGCACATGCGGCCATAAGAACCTGAGACATAGCTGGCCAAAAAGAGTACAAAATACACATTGGATTTTAAACTTAGCACAAAATGGACAGCTAATTATACACACACACATGTATGTGTATATATACATTCTTTTTTTGTACCAAGGATTGAACCCAGGAATACTTAACCACTGAGCCACATCCCCAGCCCTTTTCATTTTTTATTTTGATACAGTAGGGTCTAAGCTGCTGAGGCATCTTTGAACCTGCAATCTCCTGCCTCAGCCTCCTGAGCCACTGGCGTTACAGGTGCGTGCCATTGCACCAGGCTACGACAGCACATTAATCTTAAAATACTGTTTACACTCTGATAATATTTTAGATGTATTATGTTAAAGGATATATGCTTAATCTCACTAGTTTCTACTTTAACATGGCTATTGGAAAACGTAAAGCTGTATATGTGGCTTGCATTCTGTTCACCACTACCCTGGACTGGAGGACACGGGTTGAAAACAGGCTAGAGGAGGAAAGGGAAGACAACAGTAGGAACTGCCGCGTGCTTTCTTTTTATCACTCAAGACCCACCAGGCATTCCGCACACCAGTGTTGGTTGTAGGAACTCAAGAGAGAAGACCTGAGTGAGGCTGCAGAGCCAGAAGCCCAAGCGGGAGTTGCCCTCGCCGTTGCCTACAGAGGCCTTTCTCCATGAGCCCCAAGCACAGCCAAACTCGCCCCACTTTCTGCCCTGGTTCCCAGGCCCTCTCTCCTAGAGAAATAATATATCACAATGTAGCCAGATAAGACGTTCCCACCCGGAAAACTTTCCTACAACCTCAGGTGAATCTTCAAGCATCTCAAAACAAAAAGTTTTGGGGCTGGAGCGGTGGCTTGGTTACAGCGCTGGACCGGCATGTGCAAGTACACGGGTTTAAACCCCAGCACCACATACACAACTAAGTGTCAGAGCAACAAAAGCCACGTGAAAAACTCAAAAAAACTGATTCTCTCTCTCTCTCTCACTGGCCTTCTCTCTTAAAAAAAAAAAAAAGTTTAAACAATCAAACATATAAACAGCCCGTTTCAAACAAAATCTGCACTGACAGGCCCAAGTAACCGCAGGCTCCATCAATAGCTCAGATCAAACAGGAAAACAGCCTACTCAAAGCTGAGAGGTACAGATGTTCTCCAAGTCTCTCAAATGCAGTTACTTAACATCATGTTTTTTTTCCTTAAAAACAAACAAAAAGCCAACTAAGTTGGATGTGGGAATATGGGAATATGCCTATTGGGAGGCGAGGCTGAGGCAGGAAGATGGCTTGAGCACAGGAATTTGAGGCTAGTCTGGGCAACAGAGCAAGGCCTTCTTTAAAAAAAAAAAAACCCAAATGTTCCAATTCACTTGTGTACAACGTGACTACTATTTTGTGAAGACTGATTATTCTATTTTGTATATAACTTTGTGCCAATTACATTCCAGTGTTAAATGGACTTCTATGTGCTCCCCCATCGTCTCTGGTGGAGACATCAAACTATTGAGAACTTCTTTTGGCAGAAGCACTACCAAGAATGAGGTGGCTATCATTCAATGCAGAACGCTTCCTATCAGTTTAGTCTAAAATATAGACTGTTACTTTCCTGAAACTGAATATAAAATCATCTATCAGGAGCAAAAAGTATGGTAAACTAGGTAATTTAAGAAATATCTAAGACATTTACTTAAGAACTATTAATTCCTCAAAGTGAATCAACACACTAAAAAGAAAAATTTCTCAAAAAATAGGCCAAAACCTAAGCAAGAAGGTCAAATGACCCCTACCACCCAACAATATCTAACCCTGGCAATGCCTACTGCAAAACCAAATCCACTTATTAAATGCACAGCCGAACAGAACCTCAGATATATTCTACCCAGTACTTGCTTTGAACAGATGCACAGATGTTTCTACTCTTAAGCAGATCATTTTTTAAAAACACAGGAAATAACAAGAGTAAATATATGCTGTGCTTGTGAAACAACATTCTTTCTTGGTATTTAAATACATCAGTTTTGGAGCAAGCGAGTCCCTGTTGAAAAGTGCTTCTCTTCCTAAAGCTCCTAGTTGCTACATCCTGGGACCAACCTTTCTCTGCCTGCACACTGGATGGATGTCAGAGCTTGTTCTCTGTTGACTCCAGGAGACACCATTCACAACTGAGTGAATCCCTGGAAGCTGGGCGACAGGCTTCCAGAGCCCAATCCTGCTGGTCACTCTGGCACCAGGTCTCCTAGCACAGTTGGCTTTGCATTCATACCAGGGCTTGCAAGCTGTCCCAGAGATCAGGATCTGAGCTACTGATTCCTGACAACAGGGAGGAGGCCCTGGACTGCTGCCACCATATCTTCTATGACCAAGGGTGGCTGTTAACCCTCCCAAAGGCTCTGTAATTTTCACCTGTGATGGGGTTGCTCTGTCCACATAACTGCCGCTGTGGAAGCACAACCATGTTTCCGCTTCCTTCCACAGCCACATTAACAAGTTTCCCTTTGCCAACACAGCATTAGTGTCACAGAAAGGAATGAGAGAAGGGTCAGTTAACACAGCATAAAGCTGCCTGATAAACAATTCACTAAACAGAAAAGGAGACAGATTTTCATCAGGAGGCAGGAGACAAAGTCCAAACAAGCACAAAAACTGCTTGCTACGTGGATTCAGATTTCTTTAGACTGTCCTGGTTCTCTTCTGAAAACAAATGCAGAATTCTGGCAGGGAAGGGACTGGGCTTCTGAGCAGCTAGCATCTCTTTTCTATTAGCTGAATTCAGTTTTTCATGGTAAAATACGATCACTCCCCTAACTTAAAAATGTGAGTTACGGTAAATGCAAACTTAAAAACTGGGGGTCCCAGAGCAGCTACTAGAGCAATGCTGACCAGACGCCCCCTGCTGGGCCTCAGGTGCAAATCTCAGCTGGGCTGGGACACGATGACAGGCATGGCTGCCATACAACTCTTTGGGGTCATGTCCACGCCAGTCTCATGCTCACTCACGTGGTTTTCCCACAGTTTAGTCTTAGATGATAACATTTAGCAAAACTTAATCTTTTCTTCTTGAACGCTGACATGTGCATCAACAACGTGCTTTTTCCCACTACAGGACACAAACAGCTGGTGGCAATGGTAATCTCCTGGTTTAAACACTTTGGTCATTTGGAATATTTTTAAAGATCAGCTTCTTTGAAAGAAAGTGTGAAAAATGATGCCTTTCACACTTATTTTATCACTGCTTTGAAGATGGTTTTGGAAAACACCAAAATGAAAATAGGATTTCTCAACTTATCTGAAGGGGTTATTTTTTCCACCTTAGATGGAGCCAGTTTTAACCTCCCCAACTTGGTAATTTTAATTGTTATGACCCTAGTTTTGTTCTAAACAATCCCTGCTTTGTTGTAATAGTATCTACAGGGAAGTTCTCTACCCATCCCCTGCTGTTAGTGCCTGCTTGACAACCTGCTATCAGTCCAGTCACAGCTGTGTTTATTACTGACTTCCTCCTCTTACATGCCAAGCCTCAGGGTGTACCTACCAGATAAGCTGATCGTTATAGAGAAATGCAGTATATTTGACTATGTTCAGGCTTTCCTCCATTCTGTTAATGAATGACTGGATTTTCAAATAAGTCATTTTATCCAATGGGAAAAAGCTGATTCCACCAAAAATGTCAAGTAGGTCACAAGATTGCAAATGTAGCGTTTGCAAATACTGTAGGAAAAAATAAAGTAATACTTACTAATAGTACATTTAATATGTATTCTTTGACAAATGAAACTAATCTTATGTTAGACAAATATTTCCGATACAGTTACACACTAACAAAGACCACAATGACAACACCAATAAGTAGGTAGATTTGAAATCAATACCAATTTTAATATGTAAATATTGAACCTAACTAGTTACTGTTAATTTGGTAAAGATTTTAAAGCCTCCTATTAGTGCTCCTCAGATTAAGCTCATGACTCATTAGAGTATTATTATTATACCATGAATGGACAGTGACATCTTGAAGGACAGTAGGATATCAGTTGTACCAATCAAACAGAGTGATGAGAACAGAAATAGGAACCAGGAGACAGTATGAGCGCGACTAATTAAGGTCATGAAAGAGAAGAAATAAAGTAATTCATAAAAACAAAACAAAAAACTCAAAAAGGTATAAAAGGTGTTTGAAAGAGTAAAGTTGAATTAAAATAGATATGAGAAGTATTTTAGGGAGAAAACAGAGCATTATTCTTTTAAGATAAACTGGATTTGACAGAGGTAGGGGTGAGATTTGCAAAATTCAATTTATAAGGAACAGCAACTATTTAGGGACATACTCATTTGGGAAAAATCATACCAACAACCACTTATGAGACAGTCTGTGTCATACTCAAAAACTTTTCCTCGAGCCAATGTAGATTATGCCTCTTTAGAGAACAGAACCAATACGTAATGTGCAACTCCAGTAACTGCTTAAATTTTGCTAATCATCCAATCTACCACACAGTATGACTGCTTCTGAGACAGATGCAGGCAGGACAAGGGCAAAGCCCAAAGATGTCTGCAAGATGCTTCCAGGAGCCCCGAGAAGAGTCAGGATGCTGTGTGCCAGAGCTCAGGCCTGAGGAGTTCCTCACTGCTCGGGTTTTGCCACAGCACCTCTTCAGCTCTTAGCACATTCAAGTTCTAGAGTTGTTATAGAAAACCAAACCAAAACAAAAAATATCCCCAAAACTTGTCTGCATCTGTTTCTTTTTCTTTTTGGTACTGGGTGCTCTTTCTATAATCTACATTCCCAGTTCTTTTTGAGACAGGGTCTAAGTTGGTAAGGCTGCCCTCAACCTGTAACCCTATCTCAACCTCCCAAGTAGCTGGGATTACAGGTATGTATCATCATGCCCAGTTCTCATCTATACTTCTCTAAAGAATTGTTTGAATACTACTAAAATTATAAATAAAATTCAAGATACTTACCCGATGAAAGAATTTCTCTAATCTTTCTTTTAGGAGCTTGACACCTCCATCTTCCATGGCTTTCAAAAATGTCCCATTAAAAAGCTAATGG
>PVKS010046115.1:0-13462 GCA_004027875.1 Aplodontia rufa
TTAAGGAGACAACACGTAAAAATATCCAGTGCCATGCCTGCTACATAGTAGATGTCATTTATTTATTTGTTTATTTTCAAAGAGAGGAACAGTGAGAGACAGAGAAAGGCAGAATCAATTTTATTTAGTTTTTCATATAGCTTTCATTGCTCCAACACTTCATTGTGTCCATGGTACTGGGGTTCAAACCAGTGTCCTTGAGCATGCCAGGTAAGCGCCATAACCACTGAGCCACTGCTTCAGTCCCAGCAGATGTTATTTAAAAGTGAGTTGCCTTCCATACATGCAATTTTGCTTATATTAATAGCGATGGCTACCAATTGCTGAAGTATGAACTAGGCATTTTGTTGACTAGTTTAATTTCTAGAATAGTTCTATAAGGAAAATGAGGCTCAGTTACTAACCTGCCTGAGATCAGACTGTCAAAAGATTCATGAACGAACCTTGGGACTTTCAAACTTTTTACCAGTATGCCATCTTTACCTTGATTCTTCAACCCAAATATGATATTTCATAGATTTTATGCAGCCTTTAAATCACTTGGGGGCCCCTGCACTCCTATGGGATAAGGATTCTTGATAGTTTTAGTAGATTTAGTTTTTGAAATGACAATACAACATTGCCAAGCCCTAAAGATTGAGGTGGACTTTAACAAGCAGCCCTTGCTGGCACATAACTGGGCCAGCAAATAGTTTTCCTGAGGCACAGGAATGTTCAAGATTTCTAGGCTTCATTTGATGTACATAAGAATAAACAAATCAAAAGAAATGGGCTGGAGCAGTGGCTCGGTGGTTACGGCGCTTGCCTGGCATGTGCAAGTACACAGGTTCAAACCCCAGCACCCATGTACACAACTAAGTGTTGGAGCAACGAAAACCATGTGAAAAACTCAATAAAATTTCTCTCTCTCTCTCTCTCACTGTCCTTCTCTCTTTAAAAAAAAATTTTTTTAAGTACTTTCATTCAAAGACTTGATCCATAAATTCACATTTAACTTGCCTCTATCTTGATTTTTCTTTAATCTACTTGGTGCCTACTGATAAAATTTTGGTTCCTGTTAACTTCTCCAAGTACCATTAACTTCTGGTCATTTTCCACAGTGGTACCACTTCTAAATAAATGATTTGTTTTAAATTGATTCACTTTTATTTATTTATTTTGATAGCTCAGTGTTATGGCTCAACTGGGTGGTCACCTTAGGCAAGTAGTGTGTGGCTAAAGGAAGTAAGTCAGTCTGTGCAGGCTGCCCCTGAGAGGGCAATGTGTGCAGATGTGAGTAGGAAGCCAAAGCTTCAGTGGAGTCTCTCAAGTTTAAGAGATGCCAGTAAGGTAGTTCATCTGCCAAAGAATGCTGCTGAAATCTAGCAGAGACAAGCCAAGAGAGGCCTGTGGACAGCAACCAGCAAGGCCATGAAGTGGAGCTAACATCATGATGTGTCCCAGATTCTGGATCTGGAACTACGCGACTTGTCTGCCCACCTGGAATTCAGTCTTGTTTGGTCCCATCCTTTATTTCTATGCTGGTATTTCTTCCTGGTGGAATGAAGATGTTTACTTTGTGCCATTATGTATTGGATACATGTAAGTTACTTTTTTAAAAAAAATTATTTTTAAAGAGAGAGGGATGGATCAGGAATTGTGATACCTCCTGCTTCCTCTTTCATGCTGAGTACTCTTTTGGCTATTCTGGTACTCTTCTGCTATTCCATACAAATTTGAGAATTGCTTTTTCTATATTTGTGATGAATGTCATTGGTATCTTGACGGGGTTTGCATTAAATCTGTACAGGGCTTTGGGTAGAATGGCCATTTTGATTATATTGATTCTGTCTAACCAAGAACATGGAATGCTTTTTCCATCTACTCAGATCTTCTGCAATTTCTTTTTTTAATGTTCGATAATTTTCATTGTAGAGGTCCTTAATATGTTCGATTGATGCCCAAGTAATTCTTTTTTTTTTTTGAGGAGATTGTGAATGGAATGGATTTCCTGATTTCTTCTTCAGTGGACTTGTTGCTGGAGTGTAGGAAAGCTAATGATTTATAACTGTTGATCTTATAGCCAGCTACTTTCCTGAAATTGTTTATAAGCTCTAGAAGTCTTCCAGTCTAGTTTATTGGGTCTTCTAGGTATAGAATCATGTCATCAGCAAATAGAGACAACATGACTTCCTCTTTTCCTATTTGAATTCCTTTGATTATCTTCTCGTGTCTAATATCCCTGGTTAGAGTTTCAAGTACTATATTAAATAGTGGTGAAAGTGGACAACCTTGCCTTGTTCCTGTATTCAGTGGAAATGCTTTCAGTCTTTCTCCATTGAGCATAATGTTGGCTATGGGTCTGTTATGAGTGGATCTAACATAGTTAGTATCTTCCCTTGATCCCTATCTTCTCCAGGGTTTTGAGCATAAATGGGTGATGAATTTTATCAAAGGCCTTTTCTGCATCAATTGAGATGATTATATGATTTTTATTTTTCTGTTTAAGTGGTGAATTACATTTATTGATTTGTGTATGTTGAACCAGCCCTGTTTTCCTGGAATGAAGCCCACTTGATCATGATGTATTATCTTTTTAATGTATTTGTGGATCTGGATAACTAGGATTTTATTAAGGATTTTAGCATTAATGTTCATCAGGGAAATTGGTCTGTAATTTTCTTGATATGTTTTTGTTGGCTTCTGGTGTTAGTGTAATATTTGCTTCATAAAAAGCATTTGGGAGTGTTCCCAACTTTTTAATTTCATGGAAAAGCTTATAGAGGATCGGTGTTAATTCCTGACCTAAAATTATACTATAGGGCTAAAGTAACAAAAACAGCATGGTATTGGTATCAAAATGGAATTGAAAACCAATGGAACATAATAGAAGATTCTGAGATGAACCCCCAAATCTTTAACCATCTGATATTTGATAAAGGGTGCAAAAGCATAAGCATAGAATGGAAGAAGGATAACCTGTTCAACAAATGGTGTTGGACAAACTGGACAGCCACAGCTTAAGCTGGACAAACTGGACAGCCACAGTGAAGTCAGCATAACCCAGAGAACAAGTTAAGGGTAACTAACAACAGTTCACAGTAAAGGTGATAGACTTCGGAAATCAACTTTCCTAATAACACCCCATCCCAAGTAAGGGACTGGACAAAATTCCCAATCCAACAGCTTAGTCCTTAAGGGGTGGGGGATAGGAAAAAGAACCCTCCAATCTTATATTGCTTCCACAAAGGGTTCTCCAGTCAAATTAGCAAGAGGAATCTCTTCAGATATGAGAAATCAAGCTCAAAGAGGTTCACAGCAATCCCATAACTCCCCTAGTAAGGGGGCTATGGCCAGGGACCGGGATGAAAATCTGGAACAATTTATCAAAGAGCTGATAATAAAAAAGGAACAATGCATTAAAGAAGAGATAATGAAGGGAATACATGAGAAAACTCAAGAGTTGAGAAATTCTGTCATTAAAGAAATTGATACTCTCAAAAAGGAAGTATCAGATCTAAAATCTGCAATCAATGACATGAGAGGGACCATGGAAGAATTTAATAGACTAACTTCAGTGGAAAATAGAACCTCTGCTATTGAAGAAAGAACTTCTGACAACAAGGACAGGCTGACCAAGCTAGAGTGCACCAACAACAAAAAAGAAACAACTAAGAGATCATGACCAGAATTTTAAAAATGTCTGGGATGAAATGAGAAGAAACCATCTGAGTAATTGGGATACAGGAAGAAATTGAGACACATGCGAATGGTATGAGGAACATCCTCAAGGAAACTGTGAAAGAAAACTTTTCTCCTCTAAAACTAGCATCAGACATGCTCATCCAGGAAGCTTACAAGACACCCAATAAGCCTACTCAAAGGAGAAACTCACCAAGACACATCATATTCAAAATGTACAACAGGGAAATCAAGGAAAGAATATTAAAAGATGCAACAGGGAAATGCCAATTCACATTCAAATGCAAAACAATAAGAATTGTCTGACTTTTCAACACAGACTCTGGAGGCAAGAAGCTCTTGGAAAATCTCTTTCAATGTCTGAATGACCGTAGCATGCAGCCAAGAATTCTACACCTGGCAAAACTCAGCTTCAAATTTGATGGAGAAATAAGAACTTTTCATAAGACACAACTGGCAATGTTCGTAAACAGAAAACCTGCCCTACAAAGAATTCCCAAGGAAACACTTCAAAGAGAACAAGTAATTGACACTTGAAACCCACAAACTGAAGAAATTCAGTAAAAGTAATACCCATCAATAACTAACCAAACAACCGTAGGATGAGCTAAATAAGATGCAATGACTATGTACCAATTACACACTTATATTTTAACACTGAATGTGAATAGTTTAAATGCACCACTCAAAAGACAACAGACTTGCAGACTGGATCAAAAAAAAAATTGAACAATATGCTGCTTACAAGAAAAATCACATAACAAGCAATGACATCCACAGATTTAGGGTGAAAGATGGAAAAAAAATGTATGCATATGGCCCAAGAAAGCAAGCCAGAGTTGTTATACTTACATCCAACAAAGTAGATTTCAAACATAAATCAATCAGAAGAGATAAAGAAGGCCACTACTCGGTACCAAAAGGAATTCTACAACAGGAAGAAATAACCATAGTTAATATTTATTCTCCAAACAACAGTGCCCCCAACTATGTGAATAAATTACTTCATGACATCAAACCACTCATGGACCTCAACACAATAATACTGGGAGACTTCAACACTCCTCTGTCACCATTAGATAGATCATCAAAACAAAAAATCAATAGAGAAATCACCAGCCTAAATAACTCCATAAATCAAATGGTCTTAATAGATATATATCAATTTTCCATCCCAAGTTAGCAGAATACACCTTCTCTACAGCACATGGATTCTTTTCCAAAATACATCGTGTTCTGATTCATAAAGATAATCTCAGCAAATATAAAACAGTACATATTATTCTGGGTATCCTATCAGACTACAATGCCATGACCCTAGCAATCAACAGTAAAAATCATAACAGAAAACACACACATTCATGGAGATTTAATAATACCCTATTAAATGAAGAATGGATCCAAGAAGACATGAGAGAAGAAATCCAAAAATTCTTGGAAGAAAATGAAAATGAAGATACCACATATCAAAACCTCTGGGGCATCATGAAAGCATTCCTAAGAGGAAAATTTATAGCCCTGAGTGACTGCATTAAAAATGAAGAAGAGCCCAAATAAATAAACTTATGCTCCATCTCAAAGCCCTTCAGAAGACAGGAAATAAGATCAAAGCTGAAATCAATGAAATTGAGGACAAAACAATAAAAAGAATTGATGAAACAACAAGCTGGTACTTTGAAAAAATTAGATCCTTATCAAATCCAACTAAAAGGAGAGAAATGAAGCAAATCGATAAAATCTCCAATGAAAATGAAGTGAACTCCATTGACTCTATGGAAATCCAAAAAATTATAGGATCTTATTTTGAAAACCTATACTCCTCCAAATTTAATAATTTGGAAGAAATGGATAAATTTCTTCATGGATACAACATCACTAAATTGACACAGGACAATATTGAATTCCTAAACAGCCCAATCACAGGCACTGAAATCCATGTTGCAATTAAAAGTCTACCAAAGAAGAAAAGCCCAGGAACTGATGGCTTCCATGCTGATTTTTACCACACTTTTGAGGAGGAACTAACATCTCTCCTTATTAAGTTATTTTGAGAAACTGAAAAGGAGGGATCTCTCCCATCTACTTTTTATGAAGCAACCATAACTCTGATACCAAAACCTGACAAGGATACATCAAAAAAAGAAAACTACAGACCAATATCCTTTATGAACCTGGATGCAAAAATCCTTAATAAAGTCCTAGCAAACAGTATTCAAAAACTTGTCAAGAATATAATCCATCATGATCAAGTAGGCTTCATCCCAGGTATGCAGGGCTAGTTCAATATACGCAAAACAACCTAATTCACCACTTAAACAGAATCAAGGACAAAAACCATATGATCACCTCAATCGATGCAGAAAAGACCTTTGATAAAATTCAGCATCTTTCATGCTCAAAACTCTAGAGAAGATAGGGATCAAAGGAACATTTCTAAATTATGTAAAGGCTATATATGTTAAACCCTCAGTTAGTATAATACTAAACAGAGAAAAGCTGAAAGCATTTCCACTAAAATCGGGAAGAAGAGAAGGCTGTCCACTCTCACCACTTTTATTCAATATTGTTCTTGAGACCCTAGCTGGAGCAATTAGGCAAGAGAAAGAAATCAAGGGATAAAAATAGAGAGGAAGTCAAACTCTTCCTTTTTGCTGATGACATGATCCTGTATCTGGAAGATCCAAAAAACTCCGTCAGTAAACTGCTTGAGCTTAAAAGCAGATTTAGCAAAATGCCAGTCTACAAGATCAATACCCATTAATGAATATCTTTCCTATAAAGTAATAATAATAGAACTGATGAAGAAATCAGGAAATCAGTCCAATTCAAAATATCTTTGAAATAAAATATTTGGGAATTAACCTTACAAGTGAAATCAAAGATCTCTACAATGAAAATTATTGGTCATTGAAGAATGAAATCCACGATGATGGAAGAAGATGGAAAGATGTCCCATACTCTTTGTTAGGCAGAATTAATATAACAAAAAAGACCGTTCTACCAAAAGGTCTATGTAGATTTAATGCAATTCCTATTAAGATACCTATGTCATTCTTTACAGATATAGAAAAAGCAATTCTCAAATTCATTTGGAACAATAAGAAATGTAGAATTGCCCTAACGTTACTAGGCAAGAAAGACGAAACAGGCAGTTTTGCCATACCAGATCTAAAACTATGCTATAGAGCTGTAGTAACAAAGACAGCAGGGTACTGATATTAAGATAGGAAAGACCAATGGAATAGAATAGAAGACCCTGAAACAAACCCTCAAATCTTCAAACATCTGATTTTTGACATAGGGCCACAAAATATTACATGGAAGAGAGACAACCTTTTTAACAAATGGTGCTGAACAAACTGGACATCCACTTGCAGAAAGTTGAAATTAGACCCATACCTTTCTCCTTGCACGAGAATCAAATCAAAATGGATCAAGGAGCTAGGAATTAAAACAGCTACCTTGCAACTGATGGAAGACAAATTAGGTCCAACACTTGAGCATTTGGGTGTAGGCAAAGACTTTCTCAACATGTCTCCTAAAGTGAAGGAAGCAAAGTCAAAAATCAGTGAATGGGGTGCCATAAAGCTAAAAAGCTATTGCACTGCTAAGGAAATAATTAAAAAAGTCAAGAGGTTTCCTACAGAATTGGAGAGAATCATGGCCTGTGATTCCTCTGACAGGGGGCCTCATATCCAGAATCTACAAAATCCTCAATCTCAATTACAAAAACACAAACAACCCAATTAATAAATGGGTCAAAGAGCTAAATAGAAACTTCTCAGCAGAGGACATTGATCAAGCCAATGAATACATAAGTGCTCTATATCACTAGTAATCAGAAATGCAAATGAAAACTACATTAAGATATCACCTCACGCCAGGCAGATTGGCAAAAATGAAGAAAATAATAATAGATGCTGGAGGGGGTGTGGAGAGATAGATATGCTAGCACACTGTTGGTGGAACTGCAGACTGGTACAGTCCCTCTGGAAAGCAGTGTGGAGAATCCTCAAAAAACTAGGGATGAGCCCACCATATGATCCTGGTATTCCTCTCCTGGGTATTTTTCCAGGGGATTGAGAATCAGCACATTATACTGACACAGTGAAATCAATGTTCATAGCAGCTCAATTTACAATAGCTAAATTATGGAAACAACCCAGATGTCCCTCGCTGGATGAATGGATCCAAAGACTTTGGTACATATATACCATGGAGTTTTACTCAGCAATTAGAAATAATGATGTTGCAGCCTTTGAAGGTAAATGGATGGCTATGGAAGAAATCATGCTGAGTGAAATCAGCATAACCCAGAGAACCAAGGGCGGAATGACTTCACTCTTCTGTGGAGGCTGTAGTTAGAACCTGGCCATTGTGAAAGGAGGTCCATTATCATTTTTTAGAGATATGGGGGGAAGGGGAAGGGAGGGATAAGGGTGGGTAATTGGAGGGGCACTCCTGGGGATAATTGTAATATCCAGAATCTATACACATTTTATATTATTTTGTTAAAAACTTGTATGGTTGTTCAAAAATAAAATAATTTAAAAAGGTAAAAAAAAAAAAATCCAGATAAGGCGTAACGTCATATAACCTAAGGCATTTGTAGAGATGCATTGGGAAGGAGCAGGGAGGAATAAAGATGGGTAATTGGGGGGGCTCTTGGGGGTAAATCTAATTTTCAGAATTTATGTATATATTAGAAGCTTGTTTGATTGTTCAGCAAATAAGTTTCTGAATAAAATTAAAAAAAGGAAAACGAATAAAAAGAGGGGCACAGCGAGAGGGAAAGAAATCAGTTTTACTTAGTTTTTCATGTGGCTTTTTTTGCTCCAACACTTTGTTGTGTACATGGTGCGGGGTTCAAACCCATGTCCTCACGCATGCCAGGTAGGAGCCATAATCATTGAGCAACCACTCCAACTTCATGTAACTCGAGTCGCAAGATTTTGAATGTGAAATTTTGGACAATGCTGGAACTGTTATGACTATGGGGAGTCTTGCAAATGAACTAAATGTATTCTGATAGGCATGAACTTTTCGGGACCCTGGTATGGAGTATTACGGTTTAGATATGAGTAGTTTATTAAAAACTCATGTGTCAGATAATCTAAGAATTTTGAGGTGAAATGATTAGATTGAGAGTTGTGACCTGGACAAAAGATTAATCCACTGATATGGATCAACTGTGTGGTAACTGTAGGAAGGTGAAGTGTGGCTGGATGAAGTATGTCAATGGGGGTGTGACTTTGGATTTATATTTTTTCACTTGTTGCTGGAGCTCTCCCAGCTTTCTCTACTGAGCCACTTTAATGGGCCATGCCCTTCTACCATGACATTCTGTCTCACCTTGTGCCTAGACATATGGAGTCATAGGATGACCCTGGATTGAACCCCTGAAATCTTGAACCAAAGTAACTTTTCCTCCTTTAAGTTGTTTTTGTCAGGTCTTTTGGTCACAGTGATGCAAAGCTAACTAAAATATTGAATTTACAAAATCATTGATTAAAAAGTGCTTATGTGTGAATAGTTGGAAACCTTTAGAATGCAGATGTCCAGAATCTGTTAATTGGCACCAACTTCATCACCCCTGAAGACCTATACAACCAACCTAGAAACTACAAAATCTGGAGACTTCTTCATCCAAAATACTTTATAGCCATTACATTGGTCTTAGAAAATGAAAAGACATTTTTAGATAATTTCTGATGGATTTATAAACATGTCTGACTTTAAATGCTTTAGTAAGTGAAGATTAATTTTGATAAAAATTATACCTTGATTTTTCAGTGGAAAAATTAATTTGAAGATTACCTTGTGGTTTACTTGCTTTGTCTTATAGTTCGTTAAACAGCAGAGTATATCATGTGAAATTTGGTATCATACAATCATTTTCATGAGTTTTCCTGTAATACATGAGACTTCCAGAACTTTTACACTTACATCTTAAGCATTAGAATATCTGGTGTATTTTTAATCTCTTAAGGGTGGCCCCAGAAAGAAGCTTGTAGGCCTAAAACAGAGGAATCTATTAGCCATTGCATTAAGAGCATCAATTGAACACATCAATTGAACACATTCCTCCATTACAGGGTTGACCCCTGTGGATCTGTGCAAACTTTGGTTAAAGAACATTAAGAGCAGTTTCCACTAAAACCAAAACAAAACCTTTGCTTTTCATCTTGAAAAGATCCCTTTACCCTTCAAGTGTGTGAAATGTTTCCTAAAACAAGAGGGGTTCAAGAAGTGGTTATTTGTAAATGGACATTTTATGTGTGATTCATTACCAGTCATTAGTAATTTGATATTTAATCAGAACCAATTGTGTGTGTATGTGGGTATATGTGTTTGTTTATTAAAAGTGGTTGGTTCGTGGGATTATGAAGGCTGAGAAGTGCCCAAATCTGCAATCAGTCAACTATCAACCAGGGAGAGCTGATGGTGTAGTTACAGTTTAAAAGCAGAAGATGCTTCGCTTTGAGCCCGAGTAGAGGATTGACATCTCAGATCAAGGCAGACAGGAGAGGTTGCCTCTTCCTCAGCCTTTTTGCTTAATTAGGTCTTCCTTTTGTTAGGTAATAGCTAGCAATGGGCAGTGAAATGCTTTTCAAGGCCACAGGTTTACTCCTGAAGTTTTCTTTAAGTTATTGCCAAGGCAGATAAGCTATGGCAAAACCTTAGTATACAAATGTTGAGGATAAACAAAAGCAAAGAGATAATGGGGAGGGGGCATGCCTCAAGAACAAAGGACCTATGGGACTCTCTCTGGACAGGACCCATAAAAGTTGAGATGAAACTAAAAGCTACCTGGGCCAGATGTCTACTAGCTCAGAAAGGGGTCTTCTTTATTAGCACAGGCACACTGAGGTAACTTTCGACTGCTATTGACCCCGAAGCCTACATTAGCATGAGATTGACTGGTAGATGAAGCCCCCCTAAATAGATTGGACACCATGACAGTTCCAGAGAGGACCAAGTAAGTTTGAAAACCCGACTGTCCTACGTGAAGGAGTTGAACACCTGATTGGCGAATGTTGCTGAAGTAGGACCCTAATTTTCAAATCAACCATCAAACAGTAATTTGGAGACAGCACTGTGTCCTTTGTTTTTTTCTGCTCAGAGACGGCCCACTCTACCTTGAGAATGCTTTCTGCTTGAGCGTTACACTGCTTTTACTCTACTTTCACCTCTATTTCACTTATAATAAAATTCTCTTGCTTCACTTCTGGTATTTGACTTTAAAGTTTATTTCATTGGAACACAACCGAGGTTTGGAGTTTCAGCTCCCTGCTTTTCTGTGACACTTTAAGGTCACCCACATTCAGAGAGGGCAATCTGCTTTATCCAGATTTACCATGGCACACTCAAGTTGACACAAACCTAAAATTTGCAATATTCTATTACCAAAAATATTTAATTCAACCTAAACTTTGTTCTCAGTTTCTACTTAGGTCCATAAAAACATGACTATTAGATGTTTTAAAACTTTATTGATTATAATTCAGAAACTCTATCAAAATACTCTTTATATGTATTTTACCCACATTTTAAATAAAACCTTGTTTGGTGTATTTATCTACTTTTAGATACTGATACTCCGCGTCTCCCCTTTGGGGTTTAAGTTCTAGGCATTTGCAAATTGAAAAGTAGCAACAGATGTCTGGGAGCTGGCTTGGTGCTGTCCACTAAGCCATGCAGTTGCTAGGAGCTGGCCTTGTTTTCCTCTTAAACATAAAAAAATTTGACAGAACATCAAAATCAAATAAGACCACTAGGTGACTATCGTGAATCAAGACTAAAACAGGACCCTCTCTAATCATGTTCAGGCATAGACTTGGGCATTGTTGGACAGTGTAACGTTGCATTCCTAAAACAGCCCTCTAAGAAAATAAGGCACAGAGACCAACTTTCCCAGCACAGCTCGGCCAAAATATGATCCAAATCATGAAAAATGTCTGAATATCCCCCATCCTAGCTAATGAGTGACTGAAGCTCTTTACCAATTACAATTATTAGCCTTGCTCTAATTTACCCTCTTTCTAGAAAGCACTTATTACGATAATCATAGGATTATCCCATTTCTGATAGTATTCAATCCAGAGTGAAGTTCCATTTCCTTAAACTTTGGACAAATTCTATACCAAGTTTTTTGTGGTGATTCTATATGAGACGCCCTATGATGTGTGTTCTCCCTCACTGCATAATCCAGTATGAGTCATAATCCAGTATATTCAGCTCTAGATGCATTCCTCGTGAACCTTGACAAGAATAGATCTTAGCTGAGATTCATCTGAAGTCCTCGTTTGCTTCATACTCGGACCTCAAATTAGTAATAGTATGCACACTGAAACTTCTCTCCCTGCCTGCCCCTGACAAAAGAGAACTTCACTCTGACTTGAGCTGTTTTTTTCAGCAATGCCTTTCCACTTCAGCCTTATTTTATATTCCTGGGAATAAGGTCCTTTTTTCTTTTAACATTTGTGGTTGGTTGGTTTGGGGATTTTTATTTGCTTGCTTGTTTGGTTATCTGGTTAAATTTTAATTTTCCTAGGATGTATTGTTTTCCACCTTTGTATCACATGACCCTTTGGCCTATCTACTTGTCATGAGTGTCTTAGTATTGTTTATCTGTGGGGGGAAAGTTTCAAATCCAGGATGGACATTTGATAAGTCTTCGTTGAGCCAGCCATGTGTGCTGAGTTCAGAAGTCTCCCAAGACTTGTGTTTGGACAAATTGTCTCAGGTCATCCAAATGAAACCTTGTAAGCACTTCTTAGTCATGACTTTGTGTTCTTGACAATGGCTTTGCCTAGATTTGTGTGTTAGTAGGTGGCTTTTTTTGGCCCTTTTGGTCAAATTCTGGAGACACAAGGTTATATAAGCATCGACATTACAGAACGAATCAGTTCTCACAGGATCTTCTCAGTTTATAACAACACTTCTCAGGGCTGGAGTGGTGGCTCCGCAGTTAAGGTGCTTGACTAGTATGAGTGGGAATGCGAGTTCAAATCCCAGCACCGTGTACACAATGCAGTGTCGGAGCAACGAAAGCTACATGAAAAACTCAAAATTGATTCTCACTGTCCCCCTCTCTTAAAACACTAGTCCTAGGCTACATCTGCTTTCTTCACCATGTCCTCTCACCATAGTGCTAACTTGGACGCTGTTCTTCTCACTGGCAAAATTTCACCTGGCACTATTTGGAATTGCAGTGGTCATTTTTGGAAATTTCTGACATTAACACAGTTGTTCATTTGAGAGGTAGCTTAAAACAAAAAGCAAAGAAATCTTCATGAGATAATTGTTTCACTTATCTAAGAGTCATTTTATTTAACATTTGTAGTGTTCTCTTGTTTCTGTACTTCAGGATTAATAAGCGATGACTTTTAAATTTTATAACTTGACAATTTTGATAAAACTGTGAAGGACTGAACTTTTGTCAAAATTGACCTTTTTTGTTCTATTTGCTTCTCTCCTTTTAAACTGAAAAGAGTAAGTGATAAAAATTACATATTCATTTTTCATATACTATACGTATATCTAGTACAAATAATATTTTCCAGCGAAAAGAAAGTTATTTTTATGGGTGCTGGAAAATATCTTTACATAGTGTTTATTTTTATAGCTATGAAAGAGTAAGAAAAGGTTTTAGTTTCAAGATAAAAGAAATTTTTGTATGATTTAGTCTATAAAATTATTTTACCCTACAAAAATACTGTTATCACAATATTTTGATCTGGTCAAGGCCTGAGTTGCAGCTGGAGTGGTGGCTCAGTGG